>JBCAUI010460283.1:0-13818 GCA_038406195.1 Haplosyllis anthogorgicola
AGGACGAGGTGTGGGGATGAGGTGTGGGGATGGATCCCCCCAAAGGGAGGTGAGGTGCCACGTGACAAGCCACGTGTTATGCCACGTGATAGACTTTTTACCCGGCTTTCCCGGGTAATTCCTCTCGTTAAGTAATATTGTGTGCCTCTTTGGCAAGATCACTCCTCACCATGCCACGAAGAAATGCTAAAGAATGTTAAAGCACAAATGGCTAAAGACTAAATTGAATTGAGAGAATGTCGTATTTCTCAGCTCTTATCAGAAATGAGATTTGCATAACAGACTTGTTTGCTGCAACCTGTTGTAATCCTCTCAGCATTACTTCATTCTTCACACTGCAGAAAGGTTTTTGTGGAATGTTATTCATAATTCCATGAATTTCCCTCCCTCTTCTCAGCTAACGAACAATACATTGTTAACAATGAGAAGAATGAGTAATTCTTGAAATATAGTAGTAATCTTTTTGTCGATACTTTGGTATCTATGTGCCACCCACATTCCACGAACATTATACTTCACCTAAGTTCACAACGTACGGTATACTTGCTTCCGAAATCTTCCTGTTGGGAAGTCGATAGAGCAATACGTTTGGAAAATGCGAAAATCTTATTTCATTAAGCAACACATTTCGTCGTGTACTGTACGAATTAATTAATTAGCATTTCATTTAATTATTCGTTTTGCTTCTGACGCAAGTAATGTTCAATGTTCAATAGATTGGTGTATTGTCTAAATAATCAGATTGAAACCATGATTCTGCCGTGAAAGCTGCCAATGGCAGAAAGCCTGTTGCATAATATGCTGTGGAGGTAAGGTACATGGGCACTCTGCCTTCACCAAATGGGATCATGTCGATGGTAGAACCTCCTCAATGATTTGCAACCTTTTAGCGAAACGCACCATGAATTCACAGTGTAGCAGGTCTAATGCACAACATGATTTGGTCGGAACATGAATTGATGTCTAACACAAATCTGATTGATGTTCCTGAGGTGACAGTGTGTGTATTGATTTGATTGGCACCACCAATAATAGTTGAGCGATATTCAGCTGAGTGGTGGCCGCTAGTACCTTCTGAAGATTAAACATGCCTTGATAAGGAACATCAGCTGGCTGAACTTGCGGATTAATGAGCTCATTTTTCAAACGCTATAGAGCTCTCTACGACAGATCACAAGGCGGTACATCTGCCATCGTCAAGGCTCAACTTTCATAACTTACGCAATGGTGCATGTTTCTCATCTTGTTTTCATTAAAAGAAACGTTGAAACACAACACAACACCACAAAATATAACATAAATGTATTTTTATAATGGTTAACTTACATCTGAGAACAAATATAAGACATGGCGTGTAATTCTATTCTCCCAAAAGAAGAATATGAATATCCCAGACAAGTGTTTTCTGAAAGCAACACATCTGTTCTTGGTACAAGGCAATTCTGTCCAAGGCAATTTAATGTACCGTGTGCATCTTTAATGGCGATATATTGATTAAATTGCTGCTTGATTTCAAGATTTCCTTACGAAAGACATTGCGATGTCCTTTCTGGAAGTCAAGGCCATAAAACTTTTTGTTTTACTGATGAGCGGACTTTTAATCTACATATTCCTCCAAAAGAAAAGACATTCAAGAGGGCAAACGTACAAACATTTTCCACAGATCAGGCAACAATTTTTCTCCAAGATCAATGGTAATCGTAACCATATCAGCTGGGGGCAATTGTATATTGACACACGGTTATCCATTTGTTATTCTGTCATCACAATTGAATTGAATCAGATAATTTATGTTTCCTTGTTTACGTGCATCTCTTTAACGTAACAATATCATATCAAATATGTGTCACACTTCCAGCGAAGAATAAATGGGATATTTTTAATTTAAAAACATCGTGTAACGATGAGTTATGAGAACTGTCGTTGATGTGGCTCTCAATTATTTCAGGTGTAATATAAAAGTCCTGAAGATGATTTTGCGTTAGTATAAAACTATTTAAATCATGAAATTTCTATCAATTTGGACACGAACAGAGCAAAAAAGGAAACAAAAGAAATTGACGCTGTGCTTTTATTGTACTACTGTTACAAAACTGATAGGAATTTCATGATTTGAGAAATGCAGGTTGATATGATGCCTTTCTTTATCTTAATTGCAAACTGTGAACAACGCTTTGTATGATAGGCAATGGTATAGAATAATAAATGAAACGAGATTTTACCTATCAAGCATTTTACGCTTCACTAAAAAAACCCGAATATTTGTTGTCAACAAAATTCGACAATCGATAACAATTTAGCATGCGTTTGATCTCATAATCAAGAAATAGTTGTTGAATAGGATTGAATGATCACTACAGAAATGCACGCAGACATACTCACTCACGAGTTTGAAAGACTACCTAGCTAAGAAACGATGTGTGATCCATTAGTACCAATGATTTCGTATCCAGTTCAAGTTAAGTTGAAAAATAGTTTTCAAGTCAAGAGTCAGATCATTCTTACTGGCAATAAGGCAATTGGCCAAAATCATTTCCATACTATGTACAGAGTACACAGTCGGAATAATGTTAACCGTGTCGATCAGGATCTATAACAATAACGATAGCTTGATACTATGGTATCATGTGGTTGTTTAAGCATTTGAGGTATCTCTTTTTGTAACATACGGAATAATCTGCTTTAACAATGTATATCCTTGATTCAGGAACAGGTGAACGATCGTTGAAGTGAGCTTATTGCTAAAATATCGAATGACATAACTTGACCTTGTCTAGCCAAAAATTACAACGATAACGCAGAACCGAAAAAAAATTAACGGCCTCAACGTTTAGATCAGGAACGTTGGTTGTTTCAAAAGAGTAGCTTGCTATTCGTTACTTACAAGTCTATCCACAGATTCTTTAGCTCAAGATTTAGTCTTTGATATGCGTGGAAAATTACCAGTGATACAATTATTTTCATAGCATGGTTGTAATTTCCCCATATTTGAACTCACTTGAAACATTTAACGTTCAGAAACGTTTCCATCACTTTCAGAAACACTCTCATGTCACAAGGGAATTTGTTGCAGCAAAATACATATCGTTTTATGGAACCCTTTATATATGTTCATTTATCCTAGAATGATGATAGACCATTACGTGTTGAAAGGAAAACATTGAGATTAATTGGGCAATATATTTTCTCAGTGCTTTACATACACTTCCTCATGTATTTGGACAGCGGAAAATAATAACCCAGATTCTATTATTGGGTCACCCTATGAGTCTGATCGTGCTTGTATTATCTAATTACATAAATGTGTTCCTGTCTGGGATTTAAAAGAGAAGTTAAGTCCTTCATAGATTTGTATGCTTAACGCTTATCAAAACGGAGTGCATTGTCCTGTCCAAATGTCATTCATGATAACTACGTACCCAGTCAAGAAATATATCTTTATCGAAAGTGGCGATAGTTGAAACAAAGGAGAATGTTACGTCTTACGGAAAAGTTAATTTGCAAATCTCAGAGTTACATTACTACACTTGGCTATTGTATTTATGAGTGTAATTTGAGTTTTAATAATCTAGTCTATTGTTCTGTGGTTGCTAGAAAATTAGTCGTCGCTTATTAAAGAAATGTTATACAAGTAAATGGGAATCCCCATTCAGTGATCTCATATCCTTTCCTTTTCTCTTTAATCAGGAACAGTAATTACCTTCATGATTAGGATTAAGGAATATATATATGTTACATATTTACACGGGAAACTTGAGCTATTCAAGGTGCAAGTTTGTGGGTGGATATCTCACATGGCTTCTCGAAACTAAAAATAGCAATGATACAATTCCTGGTCATGAACCAACCATTGTCAATCTTAACTACAGTTTGAATTTGTAACTTCTTAACTCAGTCTGTAACAGTAGTTAAGACATCTGAAGAAACTTGAAATTCACAAAAGGACAAAAGAAAAACAAAAAAAATATATAAGTAGAATGAATTTAGTGATTACAATTTTTTAAAAATTTATCCTGAGTATTGACGTTTACGAAAAATCTGTACGTTCGTTTCCCTCTTCTCCAATTCCGGCACCTTTATTCCGCACGGTCGTTGACTCGACAATTCATAATGGCGTTTTGGTTAATTCTTAATTTATTCCATTACTTATGGTCCAGTCAAGATATAATGACGAGCCATGCACCTGTGTTACTGAAACTTAGATTTAACAAATTTATGACCTTGGCATCATAGACAAGGAGGATTAGGCATCCATTAAGGCATACAAAACAAACGAACCTTTGAAGGTTGCAAATTAAGTAGACTGACGAATTCATCTCGGATAAGTACTGACAAACACTTACAGGCCAGCTACACAGCAGTTCTATTATCTTTGAGCGTTTAAGAAAGGATTAATCTTGGCGGAATGGTACTGTTTGGCACGCAACGACACAATTCAGTAAATTTAATAGTTTCGATTTATGTCACTTTACGTAGACAAATCTCTTGCGATATAGCATTATATGATGTTGCTATAGTACTTTGTATGAGAATAGCATGTGACTTTTAACTGAGATAGCCTTCTATATATAGCAATGGTCAATACTGGCATTTAGTTCAGCAATAAGTGCACCAGTCGGTTGACCCGGCTTCATTTCCTAATGTTCAGTATTAAATTCTACCAAAGGTCATTTACATTACTGTCTGCACCTGAACACAGAGAAGACATTTATTTTTTGTCATTTTCCGGATAAGTTTTTTTGCCGAAAAGGATTCCAAAACGTGTTGGTTAAAGTAAAGAGTTTTATATCATCAATGTTACTTGCGTAAAGCTGACCTAAATAGAAGAGTAAATAGATGAAGCGATGGGACGAAGCATTAAATCATGTCTTCCACAAGGAGACCACATTTTATTATTCATTGCTTCATTGGTCGCTAAATTAGGATGCCTCATGTCTTATGAAATTTCTACTTTCCACGGTGCCTCTCAACTAACCAGATATGCATTTTGATTGAATATTATCCCCTAAATTCCATCAACAGCAGTAGCTAATCATACAATGGCTTATTAATTTTAAAAAGCGGCAAAAATATATACCCTAAGGGAATGTCTAAAAAATGCATGCTTACATTTTGATTGCTGTTTTACGAGATGTTCTCGAAATAATCTTTGCACCAGATGACATTCAAAGCATATGACCATAAGTGATGAGTTTAAGTCTTTATGGACCTACTTTCATTTTGAGTTTCCTATTTGTCAGTCGAGCTGTGAACTTTTAACGGGAATTCTCATTTACTGTAGATAAATGGGTATCTGCGATATTTTAAAAACCTCACATGTGCTTCAAATCAGGTAGAAATAGTATGGTGGTTAGTTCATTGGCGGATTTAGGGTGGGCGCAGGAGGCAAGCGCCCCCCGCCCCTACGGCCAAAATTTTCTTCATTTTCATGCAGTTTTTCTCAATTTTTGGGCGAAAATAGGTGAAAATTGGGTTGGCGTCCCCCACTCACGGGCCGGGCGCCCCCCCATACGAGAAATCCTGGATCCGCCAATGTAGTTGATCTACTTGTGAAATGTATTTGCATCCTGATGGTTCAACTTCGTAGCTTTCTGTGAACATTTCCCTTCGTACATCATGCTTAAAAGCGATTTATGAGCAATAGTGAAGAGGGACGGCAATCCTTGAAATGTACATGGGAACACAACATTTGCTTAATTTTCGTAAGATACTGAAGCTTTACGATACCCTTCCATGCTGCTAATAAAGAGACATTGTCAAATCAAGTTATATTTAGCTGACAAGGCTATTTTTATATTGTGATTAATGTCATAATTGGTGTGAGCAGAATGAAAATATTTTTCGCCCAGAACCTGGCAACGTCAATGTTCTGAATCTCAAGAATAAAGCCTTACATTATTGATAAAAGAGACACGTCTATTTGCTCCAAAATGACTGCATAATAAGGACTTTGTAACCGAATTTGAAAATAGATTGGGATAGGTTCCAGAAGGTGGTATATTTAGTGCGGCGTTACATTGAAGGAACCAAGGTACTGTCAACGATATTGCACATTGCATGTCAGGACGGAATCAAATAAGGCTTGCGTCAACAGATCATGACATCCTCAAAAGTCCTTCGAAATAAACCTGTGCGTTACTTTTTCTTTCCAAATCTAATTGGACAAATATGTATTGGGAACCTGATTAGGAGATTACTTAAGCAGACAGGGACATGGGGTTTGCGTCAGTTGTCAGCTGTAGGTAAGAAGATCTAGATGTGACAGTGCGGGATGTTCTGTCTTGAGGATTGCCTTCTGTTTCTCTTCTGGCCTGGAACCACTCCAACCGTGTGATTTAAAAGCAACAAACCGTTACTATGGTTACTAGGTGTATCAAAGTGATCCTATGAAGGCAATTTTAGGAGGGATTTCTTAGTAGTGCTCCGCCAAAGCTGGACACGACTGTCCACAAGGCGATTCAGACGAACCCAATTATAGCTGAAAGCTAAAGTTTTCGTGTAACAGATTTGTACCCTTACTTCCTTCGGGGCAGATTTCCTACTGTGAGTAAGTCACAGCAAAATTAATGCAAAATCAATGAAGCTGTTTTATATACTAGATACATCGTTATGGTAACGGGACCTAGCCGCCATGTATAATTAGTCTCCTCCTTTTTCAGCCAGGGTAAAAAAACACCTAAAATCTAGCCAGATTGTCGAGGGCGGAAAAAGATGAAGCGCGGATGGAAAAAGATGTTAAATGGGTCTGACAAGATAGGTACATACAAGACTATAACTGTATGGATAGCTCTGATTAATCAAGAAATGATTGCCAGATTGATTGGCGACGGATCAAAACAAGTCGGATACCAAAAGTTTAATATGCAGCACGTAAATTGGCAATACATGTAATGCTGCCTTAATTATAGAATATCCGAGCGGCAAGGGTGGCAACGGGCATCAAGGAAAGAGATTGGCCGTCCATTCTTCTTGTGCTGTCATACGGCACCAGTGCTTAGACATTAAGCTGTGCCCTGTTCATCTAATAATGCACTCACAGCCATAAACTTGAAAGTAGAAATCATGCTGCATAAACACGGCTTTGGGGGACAAAGCTGATTGAAAATATTACACACATATGCAGGATGTAACAGCTATGGCGAATTCATGGAGTGATCTTGATATTCGGTTTTTTGAAACATTCTATGTTGAAAGCAACTATATATATTTTTGGTGTAATATACATGTCCAAAATAGGAATTGTTACGTTCACTTTCTTTTTGAAAAGTTGTGCATTGACATCTGTATCATCCCAGTTTCGCCGCATCAAAAGAATGAAGGTCACGATAACTATGTGAGTGTAATGTTTGACGTAAGCAATGATTCAGCAAATTGCAAACATACATATAAAGTTGCGGGTCTTTGAATCAGGAATTACCGGAAAGTGGCCTTTAAGCACAGTGTCTTGTTTTGTAACAAAAGAACAAAGTGGCCATAATAATAAAGTGGCTCCTTTTTGCGAGATTGAATCCATTTGCGCTTTTGTACAAAAAGCTTTTTTAAGCATATATGTTTATCATTACAAATAAGTATAGGTCAAACTTACATAAAAGATTACAATAGCTTTGACCAAGTCTCTAATACGGTACACCATATTGCATTTGACATAAGGTTTAGTTATGATGTCAGCGATCGCTTTAAAATTGGATAGGAGCTATTTGAACAATATCAGCTATGACCAAATTTATTGAATCAATCTCACATTTGGATCATAGCGAGTGAAATTTATTTAGATACTTAGAAAATAGGATGTACTTTTGAGATCGACTTTTTTTTCAAAATAATTGTTTAAATCTGCAGGCATTTGAAAGAACTGTTTTTCATAAAAACCAGAGCGGAATTCCTTTTGGTTCAATGGGCGCAATATTCAAAAAGCATGAACAGCAAAATGAATCAAACTTTAAACAGACATAATGCAACACAGTTGGATTAGAAGGCTAATCAAGCAAGAAAGTAGTCAATATTAGTTTCTCGAGGCTTCCAAACATGGCCGCGATCGGTGCCAGCAGACCATATTGGCTGTCATGACGTAATGCTTGAAAAAGCTGTGGGGAGTACTCACCTCACGGATTAGGTATTGCTGGATTTGTTTGAGGGACGGGGTGATGCTGGCCTTGCGGGAGGAGGCGGTCGAGTAGCGCACGATGACAGGCCGACCTTGCGGTGATACTCCGGGGACTCCAGTGCCGTTGTGGATGGAGTATCTCACCAGCTGGTCAACCGCCTTGTCCATCCTGCAACCTGACCTCGGCACACAGTGCGTAATCTCCAGACATCATACGAGAAAGAATTCTACTCAGCTAGGAAGGACCGCTGAAGCAATTGGTGTTGCGAGTGTCTTATCTTCAACGCGGTTGCCAATCTGGACTGTCAGTACTTTGAAACTTTAGCCGGGCGTTCGATATTATTGAAGGACCTCAAACGGCCCAATGTTCTATTCAATTATCACCGTTGGAGGTCCTTGATGCCGATTTCCTCTTGATATGTAATCCACTTATTTCAGCATAGATCATCTAATCACATCCGAATCATTGGTCCGTATTATTACAATAATATTTATGTTTGACCGACACCAGACATCCAAACATCTTTGACTTTCCCTTTTATTTTTTTATAAGTGCGATGACGTTACCAACACTGAAGGCTTAACCATTCTGTTCCGTTTTGCTTTAATCGCTCTAGAAATTTAAAGAATGTGATGTTTCCTAATGCCTATCAGCTCGAAACACTACACAAGCTTACATCCTTTACTCTAAGAGAAAATGTAATTAATAGGTGAAAAAAGATTTAGCTGGAGAAAGACACCGGTAAAAACTGCTAAAGGTTTCTTTACTTTACAACATAGATAGGCTATGTTTTCAGCAGAAACAAACAGGTGTTTCCGAACATCCCGACAAAGCATTTATCCAAAGCTGTGTGGTCCTCATTTTGCGCAACTCCAACACAAGTGAGTTATTTTTCCTTTCCAGGGCTATATTCCATTACCAAAGATAGATTAAACTTGGCAAAAGTCCTATATCCAGTGAAAAGAAATGTCGATAATGCCGTATTAGGTGAAAAATATTAATAACTGGAAGTAGTTTTGTTGTTGAGAGGTATTTAGTGGTGGAATTGGCGGCAGTAAATCATGTTGAGTAGCTCTTTACTAAGAAAGCTGGCTGTATAGTGGTCGGCAGGCATTGCCGAAGTTGTATTGCTGACTGCAGAAATGTAGCAAGTCCTTGATAGAAGCAACAGCTCATCTTGGTTGTAATGCTGAAGCTGTGTCTCTCCACAAGCGCAATGCCACGGGTACGAAGCTGTCATGAAAAGCTTGCCCAAGTCCACGATCGATCGCTACCTTACAATTACCGACCATTTCGGCAGGTCAGTGGTGTAAATTTTCGTTCTATAATATATACATCTGCTAAGCAGAAGAGTTTTCTCTCTTCTTTACTGTACCCAAGGGAAAAGTGACATGAGTAAGAACACTGGATGCCATCTTCAGTGTGTCTGTTTTCTCACAGCTTCTCGTCCCAAGATGTTTTGCCTACTTCTATTCTGTGACCACTTCCAACTTCTAGCATTATTAATGGTGTGAAAAGTCACCCAAATGTCAAACCTCTTTGGGCAAAACATTCCGAATTCAATCTGATTAACTTTATTGCACGTTAAGGTTTATAAGTACAGGCGTTTAATAATTCACTTTTCCTTTTGTGGGTTGGTAATTCAACATCAATAAAGACTTATAAAGTCGAACAACCTATGCTTTATGAGGGTGTACAGGGGCCCATAAAAAGAGTTTATTTCTGGATGTGTGGATCATTTTAGTTCAGCGCCTTGCTTATGTACTATCCATCAAAACACCATTAGAAAGTGCAAGTGAATGGAAATAATTTATGTAGCGTATCAGTTTGGGATTAGGCTGTTTTACCTTTAAGATTGACAATGTTATGCAGAGGCACGTAGAGGTGGTTGAGACAAGGTTAATGCTTGGCGCTCTCCAACTCAAATCTGCAGTCTCCACACGAGCAAATCTGTCCTCTCGATAGCCAAGTACCAGCACAAGAGCATCAAGCATCTACTAATGAGAATATTAATCCAAAGCTGCAAGATTTCCATGCGCCTGTTGGCCTTTTTGTAGCTTGCAGAGCCGTCTGATGTAGGTATTTCATGCATCTATGCACCTTAGATAAGAGTCTGCCAGTGAAGAATGCAGCCTCTGCTTCTGGAATAGCAGTATCAGTGCTAACAGATGCTTTGGGCAGATTGTTGTGTCATTCTTACATTCACCCGAAACTACATCTAGTTATTCTACGGGGCTAACTGACTTCATACTTACCAGCCAAACTAGATAATAAAAGTGGTTACTGTAAGAGCCAGGCCAAATTTCTTTGATATGCTGAGGTCCTTGTGAGGTTTCTATGACCATGTTTCAGTTTATTTAACAGCCAGTATTATGCCTGAAGCTTCTTAACAAGCTTATTCATCGAGGCCCTTACTATCAGCACCTATGGGGTTCAAGTGGGTTACACTTCAATACTCCATTGCTTTCCAGATTTTTTGAAATGAGACTGCCAACTTTATCCTGGACTTCTTCCCAATACAAGATACCATAAATTTGTCATTATCCAGTACATCTAAGACTTACACAACGCACAATATGATATTCTTGTGTACATGGAGTTTCTTTAAACATAAGTCAATCTGTTTTGATAAAGTACCGAATTTCAAGCGCCATCGTACCAATAGTTCCATATTATGACTGTTTCCATTCCAATAATAGTTAATTTTTCGTGCCATGAATTATGTTCATCGATAGATATAATCACATTTTTTTTCCTAAAAGTACTGCACTTTTTTCATACAAAAATGAAATTTATACCTTTGACATACCAGTATTTGCTTGCAGAAAAAGAGGATACAGAACGAATTCATATTTAAAAAGGTATCTATCTGATAGACGAGAATTATAACCGTCTAGTTCATCGACCCTTGTTTCATACAATACATCACGCAGGTTTCATTAACAACCTGTATACAGCCAGTAAGTGGTTTTGCTCCCGTCGTTTTTGTGCAATCAATTACTGCAGTATTTTTAAAATGCAATTTATTTTGTATGTAAACACCACACTGCACTTTAATGAGAACTTGGATGTGTTTCTTTGCACCACAATAAAGCTGTAGTCTCCCACACACATCGAATTTTACAAAACATCAGACAAACTTTAATTATATAACCAAAGGAGCGAGTAACTAACATTTCAATTTTACAATGACGGCAAAGCAGATCCAATAACAAAGTCTTCCGTTTTTCGAACACCATACAAATATCCTACAATGCATATTATTGACCACATTACTATTTTATTTTACAAACGTAACTACACAGGATGTCATATTCAAATCCCGTCATGGATTTTCCTAGATTTGTTCAACATTGTTACAAAACAAAGAGATTAAAGCTTAAATAAACTGTGACTTTAGCAGATCCATGGAAAGCCTACAAGTAGCATGCCAAATGTTGTTTAGCTAGGTTACACGTTACAAATGCACAGTACACAAAAATCGTATCATTTTGGAAACGAAGAGAACAAAGGAGAGAACGAAAGAATTTCACGCTGTGCTTTTGATGCGCTATTGTTAAACTTCTGATACAAATTCCGTGTACTGTGGACATTGTTAGACAAAAAGGCGACAAGTAAGGTCATCTTTCCTCAAACTGATCTTTTCTAACGTATGATTAACGTGCATAAGAGATGTACACAATTCTGATGTTTTGAAGATACACAAGGAGTGTTACATCGAAATATAGTTTCAAAATTTCCCTGAAGATGTTACATTTATTGACTTGGTGCGGCAGAGAAATTATGTTTTCTTCTGGCAAAATATTTTCCCTTAACCCTCCACTTTTACCAGTCACTGCAAACTTGATCTGATACATGGTTGGACCGGGGGATCACACCCACGCCTCGTCGATTGAACACCAACGGACATTGTAATCACCAGTCTATGTAGCCAACGGAAGTCGCGAATAAAAGCGGTTGGTCCCTCAACACATTTCAAGACTTACAGCTCAAACGCTTTTAGTTAAATCTGGTTGCTGAGTCAAAAAGAAGGTCTGATGCTGTCTCTTTCTATTTCTTAGTAGTTTAGATGTGTTTCAAGTGCAGTAATTCACAAACTTTGTCGTTGCCTAACGTTTCATAAAATTAAAATAACATCAAACTTACAAGAAGATAATGAGGACTATGTGTGCATTGACAATAAAACATGGGCAGTTAAACCAAAGCATGCCACATAGTGATACACTAATTAATTTCTACAGTGTCATTTTAAGTTTTTCCAAAAAAAAATGTACCCTTTCCTCTTGAAAATGATGTTCTACTCTGAACCATGTCATGCACATTCTACAATGCATTGTATTAATGAATCGTCACAGACGCACCTTCAATTGTAGAAATAGAAAGTGTACTCAAAATCGTGATTTGACGAAGCCAACGTTATATTAATAACGAATTCAACATTTTTACAACAAATATCTTCAAAAAGGACATTTTATCACGTCAATCAACATACTCTGGGACCAGAGAAACTACCGTAGTCATGTTTTTGCCTTTTACGGGCGTATTGCTAATGTACAGTGCAGTGATTCCACACCCAATTTATATTCATTTAGTTACTAAGAGACATATAATAAATTTGTCCTGATACAACACCTAATTGGCAAATTTCACGATCACCTAAAGAATAGACTCAACAATCTTACACTTAATCTTGTTTTGGTCTCAGAAGCTGAGGATGGGTAGAAATTGGGAAAGTCTCATGGTTCCATTCAAAACTTGAGCAATTAGAGTTTCCTATTGTATGCTGATTATTGTATGCTGATTATCATTTAGATTGTTGTCCTTACTTATGACATAAGAAGACTCAAGTGTCACTTCCAAACAGTTTAATATGATGCAAATGTGCACTCGGGCCCTTTTCTGCTTTTGTAAAGAAAAAAGGGTAAACATAGCAGTTTTAAAACACATGTATCAATTTATGGTCAACTCTTGTACATGTATGTAAGAAAGTAAGAAAGTCGGTTCTCTTCTCCCTTTCTGATGAATAATGTACTGAAACCCTGCCCGAAATTTGTAATTTCAACAGACAGTTCAAAGAAGTATCAACAAAGACATTTTTTTACAATGCAAATTTTTATCATATCTGTATTAGCAAAAATATTTAAATATTCAGAAAATAATCAAAAGCTGACGGGGATAAGTTCAATTTGCTTTTTTTTATTCAGAAAACTGATAAGACAAGGGCTAAAATCAATGTGGTACTATGTGTAAAACAGGCGCATCATTGACGTTTAAAACTAATCTGAGAACCGTCCATACTTATTGACATATCCAAATGTTTACGAAGCCCGAAGAAACTCGCCATGAGAGAGTTCTATGGATCTAGACTCAACATTTTCCAAAACCATGTAGTCTAATTTGATTCCATATTGAAACCCAGACATTGGCATAATAATTTCATAAACAATGATGGTAAAGTTGTAAACTCTCAGTTTTCACTATTTGTTGTGTGAAGCGTTAGACACAGGGACAAAAAAATTTACGTTAATTAAGCTGTTTTCCTATAAAGTAGCCTGTATCAAGTAAAATTGCGTCTTTAGATATCGAAGCTGTCAAAGTTTATATTTTCAGAAGAGCTATGAAAGTAATAGCAAAGATACATCCTTATTTTCAAAATGTGTGCCATTTATTGTCTATCGAATGTAATTCGATGAGACTGTGGCCTTGAGCCTGA
>JBCAUI010460394.1:0-13815 GCA_038406195.1 Haplosyllis anthogorgicola
CCACGTGACAGGCCACGTGATATGCCACGTGATAGACTTTTTACCCGGCTTTCCCGGGTAATTCCTCTCGTTAGTATATTGATTCGTGTCATGTTCTTCAAATATGATTATAAACCGTTTACAGGATCCCATCCCAGTGCACGTCTATGAGGATGAAGAAGCAGAAGGTCGTTTCTTACGCAGCTGCCCCAACACAAACCATCTCTTCCCTGGCAATGCCAATTATGCACATTTCATCCGGTCGCCTCTGAAAAACATGGTGGAGAGTGTTTGTCCGAGGCCGAAAGCAAGGTTGGTGCACATTCATTAATATCAAAATTCTGAATGTTTCACTGGTATGTGTCCTGCATGTTTCATTCCTAAGCAAGTATGCACAACGAAATAGCTATACGCAGAAATACATCAATCACGAATAATATAACTAACGCCTTTTCCTTTAACTCAGAGTTGATAAAAACATTTAAAGTTCATCTTATGTATCTACAAGTTTAATCTTGTTCGTGCTTTTAAAAGACGTGTCACATTTCTTGTCCATATATTTGAACTGTTCAAGTACATATTTAATACACTAATTATTACATAATTGACCACAGAGAAATTAAGCGAAAGGCACGACCAAGAAGCCCCACTATTCACACTACCACGACACTACATCACCGTCCCAAACACGTGTAAGACAATATACAAACATATACACACTTTTTATGTTGGTTATCACGGAATGGCTCGCTGGGTTTTATTTTTTTGATTGGCCGGTCCAGTTCTCAACTGGATAAAATCGCAACTGAACCCGTGGAGGAGGTTTTGAAGTTGCTTTGATACAATTGTGGCTGTAATTTATTTTTGAAGTACATTTACGTGCATGTAGATTTCTTGATATGCGCACAGCCTGTTGCTTTATGTACCTTACATCAGAGGTGTTTTACCCCATATGTTGTACCAACAGTATGTCTGGTGGAGATTGTGCTCAGAAAATACGTCCAAGCCCAGTTGTCGAGAAACATGACAGCTGGTTGCGCTCAACATACACATCTTATCCAAGTGCTCTGATTGGACCAAGAGATTGGAAGAGTGAAATATTTACGAGCGGTGAAACGTCTACCAAGGGACGGTGGACTGAATTAATCGTGGACGATGAGACTTTACCAGATTGGGACGAATTACATGATGAAATCTCTTTTGCACAAAAATTTGTAGTCCCACTGTAACTACATTTTAGCAACTTTCCAAAGTTGACTGTTCGGACGTTTTTGATTCCAAATTTTGTTTCTGTATTCATCAGTTTGTTTGGTGCGAATGGTCCGGTTCGTATAAAGGTTTCGGGTACTTGTTGGTGTGTGATTTTATATTGAGATATTTTCGTTAATAGATATGTAACGTGGCAAACAGCGAGGTGAGTATGAGGTGTTTGGGTTACGGGTTTGCGGTGTGTACCGCACATTTTGTATGTCTTTCTGTGAGTTTAAAAAGCTGGTTTTCTTATTTATCCTTCCGTCTGTAACACAGAAACTTATTAAACTTACTGTAGTAGCACAGGGTTTCTGTACTAATAGCACATGTGAATAGGTATCTCAAGAGAATTGTGAGTCACACAAATACCAAAACATGCAGCTTAATAGAGAAACTGTGACCTTGATAGAAGACAAAATGTGGTCCACCGTGGTTTATATCTTGTAAAACATTCTTCTAGAAGTAGTGACGGGTATCTATGCCATTTACACAGGCTTCGAAATTGACGTCCGACACCCGAATTCACCTGGTAATAATTCAGATTGTCAGATAAAAAGTCTAGCAACGTCTGACACAATGTCGGGTGAATTTTGGTTTAAAAATCTACAAAAAAGCAGCATTTATCTAGTAATTTATTGCATATGTCGGATGAGGTTAAACTTTTATCTGACACCATGTCGGACACAATTTGAAAGTCGTTTCGAAGCCTGTTTACATACACATTCGTTAATATGTGGAATCTAGTTGCACTGGTTTTCTTCTCAAGCATTTAGCACCCCTGAAGTTTGTAATGCAATCTACCTTCTCATAACAGCAGAAATAATTGAGTAGGGTACCTACTTGGTAACAAGGGAATTTTTTCGTGTAAATCCACTGTAGTGATGTGCAAAATGAGAAAGCCAGTCTACAGAACTGTGCACTGAACTGCATTAACTGTATAACGACTTGCTGTTCATAATAGGCATATATCCAATGATTATAGGAAGAAGCCACCACTGCGAGCCTCAGAGTTCATTGCGGGAAACAAGGAGCAATTAGAACAGTTGCGCAAGATGGGTATCCGAATAGTCACCATGAAGGATGGAAGAGTGCAGCTGTTGCATACTGCCGCAGAGGTAATAGACCCTTTTACATCTATTGCTGTTCAGCCTTCGCGTACGAAGATGACCAGTGCACTGATCATATTATCAATTAAAGTGCATTTGAAATCATCAACTTTGATGCATTTAAATTGCCAACTTGAATCCCTTTTCAGGCAGCAACACCAGAGGATGCAGAGGCGGGTATGCTCTTTATGCAAGATATGATCGATCTGTCCAAACAACAGGCTGCAGAAGGTAAGAATGAAGTGTGATTCTCGTGTACAAGTTGTATAATTTAAATTGTTGTAAGATTGAATATGGTGCATCACAACCTGCGTTTCTGTGGGGTCTTTTTAATTGTAAACACCATAAGCTTAAAATCGTGTTTCATATCTCAATTTAAGAAGAAAAAAAAGAAGTACGAAAAATTATCCCGCAAGGGGGGTTTATCAGTGTGTCACCAAATTGAGAGCTTTGTGTAATCGCATGAAATTGATCCGATCATACAATGACACTGAAACAAAAACATCCCATCATAATGATAAGTGTCAGTAGTAAGTTCGCTTTACAAGCTTGTTTTAACATAAGAAAACAGTCGCCATTACAAGATAACATATATGAACATTATGTGGTAGGATTTTCCCTGCAGGGTAAGGTATAACGTGTGTGGGGCTAAGTTTTAAGAGGGATAAGGGTTTGACCATAGATTAAGAACACTTTTGACGGTACATACTTTTGTTTGTGTGCAGTTGCAACTTAGCAGTGTTCCGCGATTCCAAAATGTACACGTTTTTATTCGGAAGTTACGTTGTCATCTTTCAAAATCGATACATTTTTGCACATATAATTTTCACCAAAACTTTGGTATATTTCTAAGCTTTGATAATACTGCATTAATACAAGTTATATTTCGTGTACGTGTGCCATTGTGCATTGAGGCACAGTAGCGGAAATGCTCACATAGTGTCAGGGGGAAAAAACCAAAGTAGAATACATAAAAATTTTGACTAAACGACTAAAGAGAATTTTTGCAATTGTATTTTGGTATAGAGGAGCAAAGTGATGGTATATATTGTATTAATAGATGTTTATGTGTTGTGTCGGTGGTTTGTGTCCTCTTTTGCGGTTATTTCTCGTCACTGAAAAATCACTTTGCTTTTTCTTGAATATCGCAAGACCTTTCATAGTACTTTCACATAATAATAATTATCCGAAATTTATTCCATATTCTCGGTTTTTGATAATCCTGGCGCGAGTTGTCATAAACTGTTTTCCGCATATCTTTCCAGCACTGATCTTTTGATCACTCTACATATTGAATAAATTCTCTAAATGAAAAAGTGCCATTTTAATTGATGGGATTGCATTATCAGCCTGTTGACTATCAAACACATTTCCATTAATTCTGTAATACTAAGAGCAAATTAATATACTTTTTTTTATTTATTTATCATGTTGTACAGTTCAACAAGATCCTCGTGTTGTCCAGCTACTTAGTCACCCATATCTTGGAAATACTGTACTCAGTGCTGGCCCAGCACAGTTTGGTTACGACCTTAAAGTCAGTGAAGGGGTAAGTATGCACTGATACTAATGCAATGGTTGTGAAAGGAATTTGTTTAGGAAAAAAATGTCTAGAACAGAAATAAATACTACTTTCCGAACACCGTTTTTATTTAAGTAGAAGCATAAATGCTTTTAATATTTGAAGTTAAATATTTTTATCTTTGAATAAACCGAAGTCTTTAATTAAACCTGATAATTTCAATGTTACAGTTGTATGGTAATGTGATATTAGCACCAACCATCAAAGGCTGTCAGCCGCTTGAATCAAGTGACGATGTTCAAGGCAAAATCCTTTTGTTGGAACGGGGCGAGTGTATGTTCATTGATAAGGTAATGAGGAAAATTTTCTCACAATAGACAAAATACATTTGGCAGACAACATAAAATATATTTGATAGAAGTATGGACTAATATGTAATTAACTATTACAGGCAAGGCACATAGAAGCTGCAGGAGCCTTGGCTGGGATTGTTATGGGTATGTATTTTTTCGTACATTAAGTGTATTTGTGTAACTAAATTATCAAGAACCTTCTTTTTTAATCACGAAGCTTTAGTTTTACACTGCAGACGAGCTTCATTGTCTGGCAACATACATACCTTGCACATAAATTTGAGATCAACAATTTTTCCAAAAAATGTATGCAGCTTCATAAACTGGATTCTGCATCGCTTTTTATACACAGATCACAATGAGGGCACAAGCAGCGAAACAGCACCACTATTTGCCATGTCTGGTGACGGTAAAAATGACGTGCAGATTCCCATGGTTTTCCTCTTTAACAAACAGGGCAATCAACTCAAGGAAGCTATGAAAGAGGTGCCAGAGGGACTGCGGGTTTATCTAGGACTAAAACCCATGAGCATGGGTGAGCTCATAATTTGATCTAAATCAGTTATTACAAAAAAACCGAAAAAAACCAAAGGTCAACTTTTGTAGTTGTAGTATGAGAAGCAACATTTTTTTAAGTTGAGAGAAAAAAGAAAAACGAATATGTAACTTATGTTAGAATTTGCAATTTGACTACGTAAGCGATTTTAAAATCTTAATTGTGTTAGTGATATTGAGGACCCTAATTTGTGTAAATTCACAATTAACCATACTTTGCAATTAGATATGACATTGAGATATTTGCTGAGAAATAGTCAAATAGCAGAGGAATTATACAAGGAAAAGATGAACATAATTACACCGGAGCCAAGTAACCCGAATGCTAGAATACAACCACCGGAATTTCCTCACTCCCAGAACCAAGAAAAAATCTATCTGAAGAAGTTAGATTTAGGACCCATGCAGGTTGGTTTGTAATGCATAACTTGCTTGTGTATTATTCAGACAAGGTACTGAGGGTATTAATGAAAAATCACGAGCTAACAAAGGAAGAGTACGAAGTAGCTGCACGAGAATACAAGAAGGAAAAATCTGGTACAGCAGGGAGCCACCCTCCTGTAGCACCTGATAACAAACAGGATGAACATATTAATAACCTCCTCGATATCTACATGAAAAAGCTAAATCTGGGCGAGTTTGAGGTCAGTCGTAATACGGCCCTGCATGACATGTAGTGAACACCTTTGTAGATACATGTATATCTGTGATTTAATCTTATAAGGTTTTACAGAATCTCAACATTGGTGTAAAATGTTCTGCGTCTTTCCTTTTCCTGCAGTTGCATGAAATTCGTTCGAAGTCAGTAGAATCATTCTGAATCATTTGTCCAATACTGAATTGCAGTTTCAAGTACAAATCTGTCAAGACTATCGTTAAACCTGAATGACAATGCCCTTGCTGAATGAAAGATACGATACGAATTTCTTCTTTCTTTGACAAGTACAAGTACATAGAATTAATCATTGACTTCTTTGTATACACACATTAGTAATAGTTACAAAGTATGTTGGGTCGAAGTGTGACTGTTTTGTTTTAAAATTAGGCTATAAGCATAACTTATGTTATGAATACTTTTTATTTTCCCATAAATCCAAATTCCGATCTTCCATAATTGATGGATGTGAAAAAGATAATAACATGAATTATTTGAAGTATTTAAAATGAATTATTGTCTTTTTCACAAGTAAAATGTTCTCTGGAACAAAAGATTCAAACCCCAAAATATTCATATATCCAATGTAAGCTCTGATGTAATGCACCAACTGACCACTAGTTTTAAGTATGTGTCATTCTTTTATCTCCAAATGTACTGTTTTACATTCGTTTATCTGTGTTATCTAACATAAGTTTAGGATTAATCGAAATATTTTTGCATGCACTAAACATTTTCACTTGTATTTTCGTAAGTACAATATGGAATTTTATGTATAATGGTGCAGGTATCTGACGGTCATTGTTAGAAATTATGTTTATTGCTCAAATTTGCTCAGTGGCAGACAGCCGCTTTTATTTATTGTAGTTAATACGAATGTTTAGCGAGAGATGTTTAATTAACTTGTAGCTGCAGTTCAGCAAGAAGGTACCATGGACCAAAGAATCAGAGAAGCTGATGGATATAGTGGAGGGTGGAAGTTCAGCCACAGAAGATATTATAACAAAAGAAGTCAATGCCAACATGGGAAAGGTAAAATATTGCCTGCAATAAAAATGCTATTTTGCAGTTACATTTATTGGTTTAATCTTGAATACAGTAAGAAATTTCTTGTAAAACTCCCGTTTAAACCAAAACGAAATACTGTGCTTTGTGGAAGAAAAATTTAATGAAAGTGAAGGAGGTGTTGAAGGAATGTTTGCTCATATTTTGCGGTATTTTTCGGCAATAGGAAATGTTTCCAAAGTCGATTCTGATAATTGTACATGTGTACATGTAATCTTTTGTTCTCCAGGTCCTTGATGAGGTGTTGATATTGCTAAAACAACACACCAACTTCAACAGTCTGGACGATCCGAGTTATCTCAAGGTATTAATCACAGTAAATTCTGATATTGGTGAAATTTACGGAATTGTAGTATTTATCATTATTTATAGTATTGTATTCGGATATAATAGAAAGCTATTTGAGTCTAAGGCAAACTTGCACAATGACCTGGCCAGGCAATTGTCAAACCCATTGTGTTAACTTGTTTGTTATTTGACTGGTAACGTTGTTTTTAGTTTCTGGTTTTGAAATCTGTTGAAAATATATCAAAAAGCCTAACCAGATTGTATTGTAATATTGTAGGCAATAGGAGATGTGGTTGAGGCGGCATTCCAAGGACCAGAACATCCTGATCTAAATTCTCAGTCCCAAGTGATACTCGAAAGACTAGGCCAAGAACTGAAACCCACCGACAACTCGGAAGTTATACAGGTAAGAACAGATTAAGACGTTGTGCAATCAGTGTTACATTAGCCTGAGCGGTTTTGCTGTACTTTTCCTGTCTCGCCATTAAACCATGTTTGTACGTTCGATCGATGTAAGATAGGACACGTACCTTTTTACCAGCTATTAAATGATGTGTCTTGGTATTGATGTTCCAATATTACAGAAATTTAATGTACACAATTCAGCCATCAAATTTACGTAAATGTAAATTTCAGAGAGTAAAGGGAAACATGGGAGAAAATGATGTTTCAGTGACTCTCGTGAGGAAAGCTCCGGTGGGAACCTGTCCCACACCAAAAGACGATTTGCAGAAGGTTGAACCACAGAAGGTAGAGCATTTTTACCAGTCGGTAAAAGATAGTTCTGACATCTTGATAACTCATCCCAAGCATTTTTCGTATAATAAGGCATTCTGCAACGTTATCACAACTAAAATCAACATTAATAATTGATTAATTTAATTTTTACCCAATTAACAAACTTTAATGTCTGTGTAACTTTTCTGTTTAAGAATAACGGTTAGTCACTCTTTTATGTATTTGTGAAAAATAGATATTAAACATGTTTTTTATGTTTGGCGTTTTAGGATGAGAGAAATATAAAGGAAGAGGTGCGGCAAGCACCCGACTGGATGAAACTGAAAGATGGTGAACTGTACGTGGATAAGGATGGTGTGTTATTCGTAGCCGATCTGGAGAATTTTCTCAATGAACAAGGTGTCCCACTTCCTGATATTTTTGATAAAGTTCAGGAGGAGGCACACACTATTATTTTTGGAGAAGAGCAAGACAGTTCTTCTCAAACAAGTCCTACAATAGGTACATCAGGTGCAACTGGTGCAGCACCCTCTTTAGTTCCCACAGTAAATGACCCGGCGGGAACTATTAACCTTCATTCATCTTCATTTGATGCCTCTAGTCAGGACAGTACAGAACTTGATACTGCAGACTTAACAAGTGCCAATGATGACTTAATTATCACACAGTCTAGCCCGGATGTACGGACAGGAACTGATAGTAAATGTGATAGTGGTGATACAATTGCTCAGGAAGGCGAGGTTTCCAGACAAGGTGATGATGGACCTGGTACACCTCATGCAAATCAACCAGTAAGCAGAGACTCCCATGGTGACTACGATGTAGACTCTGCCTATGACTCAGAGGAAGAGTATTCTGTAAGTGCAGATGAAGTAGGTCATTTTACCAAGGAAACTGAATATCCATCTAGTCAACAGAACTCTAGGAAATCACTAGATGAAAACTCTAAAGGTGAAATTCATAAAAAAGATGAATTATGATGAATGTCTCCTTTTCAATTGGCGGCAGTCTAGGAGTCTCTTTTTATACGGTGTTTAGTTTTTGCTTACGATATACCAATTAATAAAAATGAACTATAAATGAAACACTCTTCAAGTGTGTGGAGTGTCTGAGTTTCAGTGTCAAAAACATATATGACATTGGCGTGCATGATTTGTGCTGTACCTGTATTGCGGATGGCATTGCAATGGACAGCAGTACCTTATACAAAAAGAAGCGATTTTCAGGAGTACCAAAAGCTATAAATGATACATAATGTTGATTAATTTAATCAGTCAAATTTATCAGCTCAGTTCAATATACCAGTTGATTTGAGGTGCTAATTTGTCGTTACTTAAAAAATAAATACTTAACACTGTGTAATGGAAGGTTTTATTTTGAAGTAAGGTTTTAAGGTGTCCGCACTTGTTTTCTATCATATTGTGCACATTATTTAACTTAAAAAACATGAAGTGAAACTTATAGGTTAAAAAAAAGGGGTATAATGGAATAACTTAGTGACGTCTTGCGAGAATTTTGTATATGTGGCTGTTATTGTAAAGAAAGACATGACAATTAGAGCTCAGATGTCGTATAAAATGTTACAGACACGTTATATTCCCGTATGGCTACAATAGATGCACCTTTTATGCAAATCTCATGCATGTTCTGCAAGTTGACTGTACTGTATTAACCAAAGTGTATGAGCAAAGTTTTATGTGCATTTAAATTAAACATACATATTTGCATTTTGTAAAATTGTAGATTGGTGGGGAGGTAAAAAGAAATTTAAGTGCTTTCTCTACTTTCATGCTTCATGTTGCAATAGTTTTGCAGATTCATAAATTGGAAATTGGAAAAGTATTTCATTCGTTTTACGCAAGTGCCTATACATTGTTAAACTTACTTGATATAAATTGTGCTTTTAATTGAAAGATTATGACTGTAGTGATGTGTAAATGTGAATGGGTAAATTGTATGGTCCCCCCCCCCCGTTCATTTTTTAAATTGAATGAAAATCCATCTTTGCCAAAACTAGACAATTTGTAGGAATTACATTGTACGTCGTTTGCGTACATATTTCAATAAAACAACTACGCAAATGCAATTTTTAAGACATCGTCCTTCGTAAGGACCTTTTCGAGCCCTTGACATGTCTTCCAATCACAAACTGTTCAAATCAGTGGCGGACCGGTCAGCAGGTTTGACCGATGATCAAACGTTTTCCTATCCGTTTTGTTCATGGTATATTGATATTAACTATATACCAATGTACAGATTTAACTTATCATTTGTACTGTACCCAATGGAATTGACTTTTGTAATTGAAAATGTAAGAAGTAGAAATCAAAAAGATTACGCTCAATACAGATTTTTAATATTTGTTACCCTTTAATTTCGGAAAAAGTATTCTTAAAATTATTTGAAAGAAATATAGGAATATCAAAATTGTAGATTTTTGCAAGGTTTATACAGTCGGTTTTTAATTCATTTTTATGTGTTCAATTTAATATCATAAATACACATAAAGTGTAATTTTCCATTTCATTAAACTTGCCGTTAAAAATACGTTTTCCGTTGGAGCTGCTGATTATTTTACTAAAATTACATGTAAATAGACATAGTTATGCTGTATCCAGATAAACCTTGAAAACATCCATATTTGTAATCGCAGCCAAAGGTTTTCTCTTCTTGCAACAACGTACATAAACCAAGCTCAATATTTCCACACGTTCTAGGTACGTTTGGGTGTTTGCTTCCATATTTCGTCGAGGCTCATGCGACAGATATTGACTGCAGCGTGAAAAATACTATTTCAAATAATACAATTATTGATTGTATATACATTATATCGAGGGAAGTAGTTTTCTCGTGTCCTATCATAATCTGGTGCTTGTAGTTTAATATTTAAATTCTGTGAAAGATGACGATTTTGTACAAATGACTATGAATGAAATTGGACTGCATCAGTGTGTATTTGTACGAATTGTTTTCACGTGTTTGTGTTCAGATACAGAAACTTATTGGTTTTTATACATGTACTGTTGTGGAACTTGTAGTTTAAGCCATACCAAAGGACCAAATAGACATACAATATAATGTTTTATGGGAACCTCACATTTTAGTAAGAAAATTCAGTACCTTGAGGTCATACTATAAATTACAGTTTCCACTGTAACATTAAATTCTTGTTGAATCATATTACAGGTAAATCAGAACGAAACAGAATGCGAGCAAAATGTCACCCAAATGGAATAAATTTGTATTTCTACTTTAAAGGAAATGCCGCATATGTAATTATTAAAAAGTGGGATCAAAGTACATGTATTACAGGTGTCAGTGAGTATTTTATAGGGTGTACGGAATATTGCTTAACAGGGTCACTTAACAAAATTCTCAGTCTCAAACCAAAGATTAATTGAATTACTTGGATATCCAGCAAAGGGAAATAAGGATAATTTATACAAGTAGCTAAGTTTAAACATTGGTTAACAATTTGAACACTAGAATTTTCTTATACAAATAGAACCCGTGGTTTGCGTGGCTTTTGAAGCAAAAGCGTGCCCTGGGTTATTTAAAACGTGTTATTTAAAATGTCACAGATATTTAATATCATAGGTCCGTGGACATATGTTAATATGTACATTTCAGTGTAAATTCGTGACACATGTAACGCAAACGTGTACAGTTTACGTTGCACATGAATGTAAGAATTTGTCATGTCAGTTTATTTTTTTAAACGTTGGATTTAATTTGCCCATAGGAAACAACTGAGATTGTTAGATTTTAATGTAAATCTAGAAATGTTGAGTTTTAATGTAAAATCCAGAAATAATGATTTTTTATCGCAGTTACACTGAAGCTGGGGTCGGGTAGGGATGGGTCCTGTTATGAACTTTTGTCTTGAACACGTGTATTACCAAACTCATTGTATGAAAAAACAAACAAACAAAACAAGTGAATTGAATTAACTGTTGAAAATAAATAATAGAAAAATATATTGAATCGTTTGTTTTGTTTTTAACATTGCATTTAATTAAGCCAGTTTAGTTTTTGCGGTACGTACCGCTAAAACTAGTCATTTCCTTGCCCACAAGACTTTAACAGGAATTAGATCACCATGACCTACCTATACTTATGAATAAGTAGCCATATTTTCTCAGTTATTTCAAAATAAATTGGGTTCTTTTGAGCCCATTTGTTTTGGTAGCTGAAGGTAAAGCTGTATTTTCTTGACTGTTATACATGTGCATGGCCCAAAATATTGATTGGTCCGCTGCAGTGAAGCTGCTTATCTCGAAGCATTATGCTTGTTCAGGGTCCTCAATCAACATGGCCGCATAAACAAAATGCATTTAGATGTGAGAGATCTAATGAGAGAAAATAGCAAATTACCTGATGTTTAACACGAAACTTATAATATTTAACCATTTAAGATAACAGACACGGTGAGTAGCATCATTCAGTATTATTATAATCATGTGCTTGGACAAGTGCCAAGTGTTGAATTTATTTTTCTTGGAGAGCAGAGTTCAACATGATCATGATTAACATGTGGATGACATAACGTACACAAGGATGTGTGTTTACTGCGAGGCAAAAGTGTCAGTTTCGCTTTTACCCACCATCACCATGTAGTAAAGAATTAATGTCAACAAAGACTATCCTTACAAAAAAAAGTAGAAAAACATGACACCATGCTGATTACCAATTGCCTTTGTAAACAGATTGAATTTAGTAAATAATGGATAAAAATGAATATTTTCCTAGAATTTAGTTCTGATTTGATGTTAATAGGTAGTACATGAATTTAACACCACTTAAGATGAAACACAGCTTTGCAATGACAAGTGAAAACAAAAGTGTGAAATGTAAGTGAACTTGCGACATGAAGCCACGGAAGAGCTTTCCTCCTTCCTGCCAACTTCTATGTCATCTTGACATTTTGGCACGAAAGTCTTCAGTTTTTAATAAGCGACACAAACAGCGCATCTTCATAAACTAAACGCACTGCCCTGAAGGGCCGGCCACACCAAGCTTTAGCTTTGCGTTTAGCTTTGCCGCTAGCATTAGGCAGCCACACCAAACTT
This sequence comes from Haplosyllis anthogorgicola, assembly GCA_038406195.1. Taxonomy (NCBI): domain Eukaryota; kingdom Metazoa; phylum Annelida; class Polychaeta; order Phyllodocida; family Syllidae; genus Haplosyllis; species Haplosyllis anthogorgicola. The sequence goes on from JBCAUI010460394.1 coordinate 12,582, forward strand.
TGCTTTTTGCTTTGTTTTAAAATATGTCAGTACAAGTGTACCTAATTTCTCTATGTTTACATTGCTAAAATAAATGCTAAAACACATGGTATTGTTGTCGTTTCTTTTGTTTTGCACCAAATATTGATCCAAATAATTAAGTTTACGTCATAAAGTCACATTTTTGCCGCCTTTTTTCCCTTATTTGGCTACTGGCGGGAAAAGTTGCCATTGTTCTCCAGCATCCTCTCAACAATGGCTGCATCAACAGGTCGTCAGGAAGCCAATTTTTGATTTAGAATGACAATAATAGAAGAAGTACAAAGTTGTCCCTTTCTTTTTGATAAAGCAAATGTTCAGTACTACGATAAGGAAAAAAAACCTGCTTGGCAAAAAATTTCAATTGCATGTCAGAGAGATGGTAAGGGTGTTTAATTGGTACTAAGTGGAAAAGATAACAATCAAAAGTTGTATTTCAATTAATAAATATATTATATTTTAAAGCAATCATCAAGGTACAGTAATAAGTGGATTCCTTTCAGATCAAATACTTTTGGTACTAAATGGATTTTTGCAAGAAATGATGGTATTTTTATTGGATTTTTATTGAAAGCAAAATTTAAATTTGTTTAGTCCAAAGCTGTCAGACTACTTGGAAATCACTTCAGGATACATACCACTCAAAATTGCAACTAAAGAGTGGATCAGAGGGGTCTGACAAAGCTGTAAAAGCTGAGCAATGGAAGTTTTTTGAGCAAATGTCATTTATGAAGGCATTTATTTACAAGAGGAGGTAACCAGGCATTTACTAATATATTAATATATTAATGATACTAACTGGAATGTATTTACAAACTCAATACAATTGCATGTATTTGCATGGCTATGCATGTTTTAATAATATTTCTTAACAACAGAACTGCATCTAACATTGCTGATGGAGAAGACGACCGTGAAAATGGTGGTGCTGGTGGTTCAGGTGATCGTACAGCTTCACCCCCTTCTAGCATTGAAGAGCAGGATGAGCCACCTAGAAAATTAACCAAAAGGATGGCTATGCAAGCATCTTTCCAAGAAAGAGTGCTCAACTTGCTAGAGCATGATAGTAAGACTATTGATGAAGCTGCAAAGATGTCGGAAACTGAAGTAGATGCAGGCCTCGTAGCTATTGACAAGCGGATGAAGAAGTTCTTATTGGAAGAAGAGAAGGATGACTGCATGGATGAGTTAAACAATATTGTGAGTAGATATGTAC
>JBCAUI010460505.1:0-13815 GCA_038406195.1 Haplosyllis anthogorgicola
TAATGGGTTTTGGTTGTGGGGGGTTTGCATTTGGGGGCAATGCAACAGCTTTGCAACCTACTGGATTGTCTAGTTATTATTGTTTCATTCACCCAAAACAAATACTGCAATGTACAAAATTTATTGTTTTATACTCCTTGCTATCCCAAAGTCATACCAATGCTTACATCAAACGGAGGTTGGAAATACTTTATTGAAAATCATTTTAACAATATTTGGCAGTAATTATAACAATACTCACAAAAGACTAATGTTCTATTCTCATACTGGACGATAAATCTAAGTTAATCTCTCCTACAAAAGTAATCGTAGCAACCTATCTGGGTAGCTAGCAATCTCTAGAATGTTTTACTTATTCTTCAAGGAGAAACTTTCTTCCACAAAACTTCACAGTTGACGAAGCTGTTTCATAACGTTGTGAGCATCCAACAGATGCCAGCACCGTTCAATGTTTATTTTTCATTTAGACGACGGCACTGGTGTTCTGGTAAATCCAATAGGAATGGTTTCTATTAGTGGGTTAATGAGATCTTATTCACTTGGCTTGATTAAGAAATATCATTGTGATATGAGCATAGCCGGTGGAATTTGCAACATGGTTTATTGGCACTGCACATTGTATTAAACAGTGACCAATATTGTTCCATGGCCGCGAACACAAATAGAAACACATAAGCTTGCCAGAGCAATCAATCTAAAAGACTATTGACATCACGTTGATGGGTTTTGAGAAAGCTGCTCACTTTCTTCAGAGAGCACATTTTCCACTGAATGATGCATGGCACAATGATCACACAGTCCCTCGGTCGAGCTAAGCTGCTGGCTCTCCGGGTCATCCACCCCAGCGAAGGTCACGCGGGTGTCACCGCTACGGCGACCGCCGTGGTTAGAGCATATTATATCAGGTCGTTTTGATGGACTGCTGTTCAATAGACGAACTTGTTCCTGCTCTGAATTAGTTCGTTCTACCGCCGGATGTCTGGCTTCATAAATACTGACATCTCCCGCTGAATGTTGCACCGTGTCAAGGCCGCTGGTGCGGAACAACATATTCATGTTCAGTGGAGCTCGAGACCTCATGTAAATAGGTTCGCGTGGCTTGAATGTGGTAAAAGATTGAGTTTTCTTATTACAGCAGGCAGGGGACTGCGGGAGCTGGGCCGTTCCCGGGAGAATATGCTCGCCACTCAGCGGACGGGCACGATGGCACGGGGTCCCGTCTATCCCCGAATCGGTACTGAGATTGTGTGCGTGACGAAGCTCCCACATCTGCGTGTACTCACTGCCGCATTTGTGTACCGGGGTGATAGTGTTGCCCTCATTGGTCTGGAGGTACCTCCGTGCATAATTTTCCTCATTTTCCTGAGACTCGTCCTCAAGCAAAGTTTTGGCTTTGTTAAGCAGTCTTCTCCTTCTGACTCTGTTAGGAAGAGAAATAAGTTAATTTAAGACACTTCCAGACTTCTCAAACAGAGATCGACACTTTGTTATTAAAATACTAATCACAGACTTTCAATTCTTAGTGCAGTGTTTTGGAGAAAAGAATAATATTTGAAACTGATTGCCATCATGCAGTAGTGTTTTCAAAGAGAGGTTTATTGAAGATGTTTTTGGTGATGAATCATGCTTCCAGTTTTGAAAAAATGAAATCATGCACATCATGTTCAATTACACAACCAGAGAAAATGCATGAGTGTTGAGAGCAAATCGCATTACGCAAACATAATTACTATATAAAATATAAAGTACATATTTAAGGCCTGCAAGAATGGATATTCTATTGTAACAACTTACTTTCTCCTGTAATAAAACACAAATATCAACATAACCAGTCCAACAATGATACCAACGATCACGCCTATTGCCACTGCTATTAACAGTCCTGAAATAGATTACATTATTAGATTTCAAAAAGGAAACTATAATATATTGATGTTTTTACATGTTTACAATGTGCCTGTGAATTCGCTTTACTATGGGAATACATTGATACAGAATTATTTATTATAACTCACCCAACGGAAAGTTCTCATCGCTGTCAACCATTCGATCAGTACTTAGTGAAGAAACTGAAAAAATGTTAGACAGTACAACAACTGCATAGATGTTTTTGATTGAGCTTTCTTGAATGATTACATTTAAAAAAACCAGCACGAACACAAAAATAGAGCAGTTCGTTTTACTAAAGAATTTTGATGTCTAGTTGATTTGGAAATGATGTAAATGATATAAAGCGGAACATATGAAGACATTCTTACCTTTCGTACAGTTTGAGACGGTTCCCACCCATTTATGATTTCTACATGTTAAGTAGAACGTTTCCGTCGTGTGGTTACACTTGACGACAGCTCGGTCACCACGACGCTGAACCCAGGCATGTCTGGGAGGTACAGGGTGCGGACAACCGATAACTTCGTGAAAAGGAGATAACAGCTTTCAATGAAAAACATTTATTGCGTGGCAGGAACATGATGACAAATCAAATTCAAACGCAGAAGTTAGTTTATTCAAGTGATTTTTTAAAGTTAAGATATAATGTCCAAATGACATCCATTGGGTGGCAGGATACATAATGACTAATCCCGACCCATCCCATCCCATCTTCAGAATAAATTAAAAAGGTGTAGCTTAACAGCTGCACTGGCCGTTGGTTTGATTTAAATGTTATTCAAACTATCCACGCTAGATATTTGGCGTAAGCCGGTTAGTAATCCGTCTGATGTGTAGAAACAAATACATAATGATAACCTACTGTCATATTTGAGTAGTACATGAGTAAGACCTTCCAGTGTTATTGCTTGGTGAAAGAAAAATGTGATTTGATGTGACTTGGACACAAAGAAATCTCTGACGCGACCATCCCCAAAGAGGCACAACGATCTATTCACTTTCTTGTCGCCATCCTAAGAAGAAAACATACAAAATGGACCTTTAGCTATTGATACGTGATTAATCGTTAAACGTTTTTGCTGTCTGCAATAATTACTGTTAGTAATTAGATATTTGGCATAATTCACAGCGGAAATTAAGCATGTTTTCTTGGCTAAATTTTAATAACTGTGTTTAAAACCCGCCTTCTTTTGAAGTAAATCAAAGAAAGTGTGCTTAATTTCATCTGTGAATTACGGTGATGATGCGGAAGACTACACAAGGCCATTCCATATTAAAAGTTTTGCTTCCTAATTGTCCAGGTGCGATTTTCATGTGATGCGGGCTATTTCGGACGGTTGTCATAAAAAATGATCGGGTTTACGCCACGACTTCAAAACTTGATCTTTTGAATGCTTTGACTGCGATACTTATCACTTTTATATGTTGGCTAACCATTATCGTTTTTTTCACAGACAATGGGATGACAGAGTCATGAAGAACAAGGTCAAGTTCATGGTTTCGCTGCTGAATTGCCGTGTGATAGTTGGTTTACCGTACTGAGTTCCAGATAAAATTCTCTTTCAGAGCAATGTAATGTTCCACTTGAAGGGCTCGTAGTCTGGCAGTATTGATGTAAACACTGTTTTAAAACTTGAATTTTATCTAAGATACCTTCCAACAGACAAGATAGAGTTTCTTCCTTTTGTAAAGGCTACTTAAAGATTTAATACTTACTTTTAATATTGCATAGTATGGACAAACGGCAGAGTGTTGAACAATGTGGTAATTCTGGAGGGATGAAAAACTAAACAGCGTGAAATTGATCTTTTGACCTGGCTTCCCCTGAAATACAAAAATGCATCGTAATAAAAATACTATTTTAATACAAGAACAAAGATCGAAATAAATCTCATCATTGGAGCGGTAAAAATATTTAAATTTACTTGAATTTGGAGTGGACATTTGGAAGAGCCATGACCAGTTTCACCCAGTGTCAGTGTGGATATGTATCCTGTAGTTGTATTCACTAACATTGGCCGACGTTGAGCACACGAAGAATTGCTGTAGTTTGTTACTGTAAAAGTGCAATTCGTAACAATTTATTGATTAATGGCAAACTATGAAGTAAGCCATACTACTACACGTTGAGAAACAAACATTTGCCAAATATTGTTGAATTGCTTGTGATGGTCTTTTGCATTGCCAAAAAGTGGATGATGAATCTAACACAAACGTTTGTTTCCGAAAGGAACGAAAATGTTTCAGTAATTTTTACAAAATAATTGTCTGTCATATTTACCATTAGACGCAATCAGAAAAATGTTGAAAGCTGTCGAAGAAAATTATATTACTATTTATGTAATGTGAGTACACTATTGAATTGAATTCTGTACACGTTTCCTGTTGACCTGTGCGCCACACGATATAGAGAACGTTTATTTTGTAGATCTCTCTCATTTAGGGTACATCCGAAGAAAATAAAAAACATAGGGCAATAAAAGACAATTGGGTACAACTTTCTTGATACAGGCTTCTTTGTGATTATTGTTGGTCTTTTCTGGTAAGTGAGATAGCCCACAGATGGCAGGCAGGTCTTATCAGCCGACAGGACCTTATCAAGTCAATTGAGCTTATGAAGCCTGGGATCCTGATATGATCAGCTGAATCATGAAACAGATGTAATCTACGTAAGGGAAAAGCTCGGTGGATGTTCTGGTGGTCTTTGCTGACCCATATCCCTACAGAACATGACTAGATCAAGGTAGTTAGCTTAGCCCTGGCTTATTGATCCACCTTGCTCTTTGTGTTCAATATTGTCATCACAGTCTTTTTTGCTTCTAAGTGGTTTTTAAGCCATGTGCAATGGCCAGTAGTGGCCCGAGGGGGTCTAGGGGAATCTCCCACTTTCTGTAATGATATTGCTATAATTATGGGCAAAACCTTTAGGAATGTCATGTCTCTGCACTTATTGCTGCTTTAGTACCGGTGGGGACCACTTTCTGTCTGATTAGTAAATCTTAATTTGTTATCTTTACACACTTTGGCTCTAAGAGTACCCTAAGATTTATCAGTGTGAGTTGACTTTTTCGAGAATTTCATGTCACATAATTCAATTTGAAACCAAAGTGATTTTGGGCAAATTGAAATTAATTATCGTGTTACAAGCAAAGAACCGGAGACAATCAATTACCAATTGAAACAAAATGACCAAACATTTACTTTGGTTGCCAAGAATGGGTTACGAGCCAGCACATATCATTACAGTACTTAGTACTGTATTTGTACATTATTTTTGGACATTTATACGGTAAATGCAAAGGAGAAGATAGTCTATTGTAACAAGCAGCTCTTCAACGTAAACAACACTTACTTTTGACGCAGGAATTACTTGCTTCTAAATAGGCAGTTAGATCTTTCGGACACGGCTGAAATGAATCTCTCAGTGAAGGTATGTTGAAATGACACTGCCTTCTACCTGAGCATCTTTTATCCATTTCGTCCATGACATCAGCTGCGCACGTTATGTAGCCATAATCTCTGGCGACGCAACGTCCGACACGCATTCGTCCGTAGCGTGCGGCATTCATGAGTATTACCTCATCCCGACCACATGTTGCGTCAAAGGCTTCAAACTGGCAGTAATCTCTGAGTCCTGAAAGAAGAGAAGCGTTTAACATTAAAATATTATCCATATGTCTGTCGAAAAAGGGAATGCAAAAAGAGTCCAAACAACGGACAGTGTGAGCCGCATTTCTAATGTCTTTAGAATGCCTGCATTACAACAGTAGATGGATGCACTCTTTACCGTGCGATACGGTTTGGTTTTAGCTTTTGTTTTTAAAACTCGCTAAGAATTTTGGGTCAGCCTTTGAAACTATATCTCGTACGCGACACTGAAAGAAGGCTTTTGTACAGTGCCTTTCTATTGATGAAGGAACTTATCATTGAAACATTTAACATGTATCAGGTCAAAAGAAACATCTACAGTAGATGTCCTACGGGGCCATCTATGTAACCGCTGAAATGTTGCTTTGATGGCCTAACGTCCGAATAAGACAATATGTCATTTTCCACATAGAAAATGTGTTCCCATTGGGAACGTGCCCTTTTAAAATGTAGCCCAAAGACCATGTATCATTACAGCATCTTTGACATAGTTAAATTTACCATTTCCCAATTCTTTTAAACAACATATTGTGGCTTATGCTGGCCCTGTAAATTGATCTCTTGAGAATGTATGTATGGACCTTAGTTATTTAAATAATACAACTGAAGACCTGTCAGATTTATTACATGGTATAGACCAACTGTCGTTCGTAAATGAATGATGCGGAAAAAATAGTTGCCGAGGGGTTGCTTGTAAATTGAAGCAGAATTACAATTTTAGCATCTGAATGAATGTGCTCTTCTGACAAAGCTTAAATCAGATTTATGCCACAGAAGATGAATGGCAATGTTTCATGTCAACCAGATAAGGCTCAATTTATGTTCGTATTACTTATTTAATTGCGTCCTTATTATGCCCAGCAGCCTTCAGTCAGCAGGCGGCGAAAGAAGATTGCTTGGCACTAAATTGCGTTATGAGTTGCTGACCTATGCAATGTGAAATATATTGTTTGTCAAAAAAATTTGACAATCTTCACACAGGCGAACATTGTCCGTGAAGTATTGACATCGAACACGAACAATGCATTTAGATTAAATTAGATTTGTTTTCGTTTGGAATGATTGTCTAATGTGTAAATGGAAAACACGCAGAGTATTTGCAGGGTTGATTCAGTTTAGCATAATAAACATGCAATGTATTGGAAAGGTTTTTCCTACTCCCCTGTCTGAAGTAAATTACTACTGGAAAGTCTCGGTTCAAAAGTGAGAACACTTATCTCCATATAGACAGGGATCTTTTCAATAATTTTGCCCATGTTTGAAGGTAAAGTGAAAATCCACAAATTGCTATAAATCCAAAGTGAAAGTGGCACATTTTGCCCACTATTTTAGCGTTGGTATCACTGATGTTCATGATGTATTTTGACTTATTAGCGCATTTATATGTTGGATGCAGTAAATGAAAGTAAAAAAAAAGTAAAGTAAAGACGATGTCTTCTGTATGTTTGAAACATTAACAACTCTACGCCCACAGATATATGCCACGGTTTGAGACAAAGAGATCCAATGCATGAGTAGGCTGTGGGTGAGAAAAGAGTTGCCTCTCTCACCTTTCAGATCTTCCTGTCTTTTTTATGTAACAATAAAATATTGCTGAATGCCCATGCAATATATATATACCTTAAGTGGATGACGACGCCAATTCCTGTAAAAAGGATTGTATTACTACAACGTCTATTCCAGATTAGGCTACTACGGATAATGGTCCATAAACTGTCAGACCACAATGTACTGGTTGTCATCTGTTGTGGCAAATGATTAATGTACTGTTGATAAAGCGCAATGGTCCGCATGTACCATTACACGTTTTGTCAAGATTACATTTTGTGGTACCTGAATGAAAATGGCTTTTTGCTCCGTTATTTTAGCACAGTTTTGACAGGGATGATAGATGCTAAAACTCATGTAAAATAGATAATGCACCATTGATGCGCTGTGAATGGATTTCATGGCGTCACTATTGTGTCTGGTGATATTCAATTACTAAGCCTAATCTGTGGAACATTAAAATGAAAGTTGTTGACCTGTGACAAAATGCTGGTACAATTTATGAAGAGGATTGACAGTTACCAACCAAACAGTTTATCGTTCGCATGCAATACTGACATCAGACATGCATATCGTTTTTTCGATTACACTTGCGTTTGACATTGTGTCCATCGAATTGAAATTAATTTGTGAGACATAGTGATCCAGCCCGTAAAGCAAGGATCAAATTAACGAGAGTGGGGGTGAGGGTGTGGGGAGATAATGGTAGATTTAATAGGAGCTGAAGCATGGTACAGATATCTAAAGATTTAAAAAATCCGACCAGTTTGTAAAGGTGTCGGAACAGAACAAGGTAAGACAAAAAGGCAAAAATCTTTTATTCAAGGTTTATTTCAAACTTCATTTCTTTATCATACCTGTTATTAGTCCGTTTAAATACTTTTTGGGAACCCTATTTATTCCGCCAATGTATTAAACCTAACTTAGTTGAAACGGTACCTGTGTATCTACATGAGGTAAAATCACTACATGTATTAGGTCATCGTCATGTCATGTTCTCAAGACGCCATTCCTACAAAAAGGGACGTGATAATATAAGCTTGAAACTCGTGTGGTTTGGCGAAACCATAACCTTAAATTAGTTTGTCTCATGTGTTTTATTTTAAGGAATACCAAGCAGACTGCTTGACTTTCTTTAAAATCTTTAAATTTAGAACCAACAAATGTGTCCCTTTTCAGGTAATTTTTCAGATACCTCAACGTGAGTCTCAATTGAGCAGTATTGACGTCAATCTTCCGCTCATGTAGATTAATTTATATCGATGTACACTATTAATGAGTGACCAATGTGTAAAAGAAAGTCACAAAAAGCAGTCCTTGCAGGTTGATTTAGTTGCTCATGGCAATCATGTAGTATCTTGAAGGCGAATTATTTCCAGTTATTTCCAGAAATGCACATGGTCTCGGAATGGATGGTTTAAGTTTTTTCTCGAATCAGGACAATTCTTCCCTAAAGATTGTGGAAGCTGTGGCCAAAAACAATTTCAAATGGCATATTTCTAGACGTCTGCAAGTATAAAGTTGTTCTTTGGTCATGAATTTGGATTTGTTTCAGATCATTAGGTGGAAGTGGTAATCGTCTTTTACGCGCATGAATCTGTTAAAATTGCTATTGTTAGTGGTGTTTCAATGTTCCAGAGAATGATACAGTCGTTCATACATTTATATTTTGAAACCAATAGAGGTTCTTATTTTCTTATTATTCATATTTCTATTTTCAAGACGAAACATTTCATTAATATACTAAAATAAAAATAAAAAAACTTTTTTCATTTTACAGAGTAACGTTTAATGACACGTCATAGAGATGTAATTACACTGTAGAATAAAATACCTATGAAAGTATATTTATGTCGAAACCTAAACCTGGTTGTCGTATTCATTTATGAAGGCAGCATGAAGGAAATGCCAGTTTGCATTAAAATTTACAATTACCGACAACAAGAAAGTTAGTAATAGAAATATGAAATATAAAAATAACGGCTTTGGTTACAGGCATTAATGGATTTTTCCAATGAACTTGAAAACTATTAGTAAATTCAGACAGTTTCTTTCAAATGTGTGACGTTCTTGTGAATAATATATTTGTACTTTCTCATCATTAAATACGTGAGATCTTTTTAACAAGTCATGTTGTAACGGTGTTAATCGCAATTTTACCTGTAATGCAATTCTCTGACAAAATTAAATGCAAACGAAAACACACACACAAAGTAAACTTTCTGAGTGGATAGTGTGGAGTCTGCTCATGGCACCTGAGCTGGTTTTCTGTTATCCAAGAGGTCTCAGTGATGGTCTGCTGAAATTGCTTTCAAGACCAAAGTAGACGCACAATTACAGATAAAAAGTCCTCGTGTCCACTTTTAATCATGCAAAGGATATCAACAGAAAACATTGACCAATCCATTAGAACAGAAGTCAATACTCAACAGCTTTCAGTTCTGCTGCACTTGACAATGTCAAAAGTACAACACTTATTGGCAAATCCAATACATAGCCCTCTGATAAGGGTGCAATCAATTTTTTGCGTCAAAACTCTTTAATCCCCCTTTCTGAAGGTTAATTTTATTCAGTACACTAGATAAAGAATTTCCTTTTCAGATGAGTATTTGTTGTTACCAATAAATCTACTAGTTTTTGAGTATTTACAATTTAAATAAAAAAGATAGAAAAACGAAAAAAGCTAGAAAAGCGAAAAAAGCTAGAAAAACGAAAATGTACGAAAACAGTTAAAATCACACATAAAAATAATCTTGAAGTCTTCACAAAAATAAACACAACAAAATGAGAGGTTGCCGTAATATTCTGACACATGATTGATGGCGGGATTTCGTGCTTAACAGATAATACAGATTCTAATATTTATTGAATGGATTTTAATGCATCCTTATTATTTCCCACAATTTTGACTAATGAGTCTAATCCAAAGGGAAAATTGTCGACCTGCGAAAAATGGCTGATGGGGAATTACGAATTTGGCCGACAGCTTATAATCAACATTTGACTGTCAAGTACATAACTCGCACGTTATCCAATCAGTTTGCCAAGTTTCCATTGAAGGGGAAAATTCTACTACCCTTTATCATTGGATAGCATATGTTTAGGAATGAAACCATAAAAGGCATATCACTGTAGACCCTCATTTTGTCCAAATATGAAATAAAGATTTTTACACATGTGTATTCAGCTCGTTGACATGCATGGGAAGTTGCTGCTTGGAAGTAATGTCGTCTGTCTGAACTTAATGGATCGGTTTCTTTTATTTAGATATACTCCAGAACGGCTGCATAAACAAGAATAAGAAGTACCTTTCAGTCTAACAAAATTTATTTATTGTTATACCACTTTTTCAATATCTTGTTTCGTTAAAACTTGATTTGTTTATTTCGTTTAAATTAAGGGAAAAAGACAGATTCAAAGTAACGTGCACTTCAATAGTATTTCAGCAGGAAGCACCAAAGGTTTTTTTATAGCAATAACCCTCACTTTTCTTGTTATGAAGAAGCAGTCATGCACAAAATGAGCCTCTTTAGCCTTCATTGACATGCTTACGCTCAATTGCTTTGAAAAGATTTTCTACGTAAAAGGACTGCAATGACTTCTTACCGTTTCCACTGCAGCGCTGATAAATTAACATCATTTTGATCAGCTTATATTGTATGAAACTTTATGTGATAACAAGATACAAGTAACGGTGGAGAAATGTAATTGGTGGAATCTCTTAAACTACTATGGTCAGATGTAACTTGCACAATAGCTTTAAGAAGCATTGGTGCTACATCTACTTTCAGGACCCTTTCAGTGTTTTATCTAGGGTAGCAACCTCTCTTGGGTCTGGCTAATTTTCTCTAAGCAAGACAAACATCACATTTCCAATAATGTATGGGGTTTAGGTGTTTGGTAGCACTTTAGGTAATTGGTGTTTCCATTCTGAGAGCTGAATCCTGGCAGAGATTTCTAAATAAGCAAGAAGTTTCAGCGTGACTGATTTCCATTAGTAAACTTTATATTTTTATGTTCCCTTTTAAGGAGTAACCATCTAAATTAACTTAAAAGGAAGTTATCGAAGTTGTGGCACTTGTCACCGTTAAATTTAAGGGCTAAGGTACTTATGTAGCTCTCTGTATTTTACTGATTACTACCACATGTTCCTTCTGAATTGTCAGAAGTACATGAAATTGGGACAAAGTTTGGAATGTTGTATGTCTTTTGAATTTGCATCCTGTCTTTCGTTCTGAAGAAATAGTTCCACCTTCTTACAACATGCATTAATATACAAATTATCTGAACGCGTTCACCCATTAATAGATAATTCTAATTATTTCCTTGTAAAAGAAGCTCTTTCCCATCAATTTACTTCACAGACCAGAAATATGTCTTGATTGTGTGACACTATCGTTATGATTTATGGTGATTTCATGTAAACCGCATTGTTTAAGCCATGTGTTCACAGTTTTATCTTATGCATTCAAGACAGCAATGCATCATTTTAGGCTTAATGGAGCTGTTCTCTATTTCAATACACTCAATTCTTTTATCAATAGTCAATTCCTTTTTATGTATGAATATTGCTTCTGTGTGGTGATATATCTCTCTCATGCTCATAACTTCTTACCGTGCAGCACTGCATTGCGATTAGGCACATTCTTATATATTGTTATATTATATCATGAGTTTGCTTCAGTGGAGAGTTAACAGTGGGATACTGACCATTCATTGCCACTTTTCCTTCTCCGTGTAATGAGAATTTAGGAATTCTCAGCTAGGCAATATCTGCACGGGACTTTTGATATTTCCAATAATGGAGCCTATCTTCTTTATGCCACATTGAGAGTTATTCTTTTCACAGTGGAAAGTCACTGGAAACCGCTAATGGATGTACTGTGATAACCTTTCACTATGGACTTGTAATTATGCACAGGATCTGAGCTCTCTACAGTCGTTATTTCTCTGTCATATTCCGCATGTCATCTAAATTGACTAGGTAAAGATATGCTAAATTCAATTTCCTGACGGAGCAATTCTAACATGAGCCGAGATTAATGAATAATGATTTTATTACCCATCCCGTGTGACTTTAGAACAGATGTGACATCAATGTTCTTGCCTTCATCATGATAGAACTATGGTTACTAAACCGTTCACTATAGATCTATGTTGTCAGAAACACTGAAACTTTTCAGACTCTTACACGGAGAAACGTATCTGGTGTGAAAGACTTGGAGTATACAGATACTCTTATTGAGTTATTACAAAGGTAGACAAACACTTTAACTAAACCAACTTTGTATTTGATCCAATTTAGGAATTCATCATTTTCGATTTGTTCATTTATACAGAGCCTTACATACAATGTAAACAAATTTCAGTCATGCAGATGAAAAGATAATGTCGTAACTTTGTTTTATGATTGCTTGGATTGCATTGTAATCGGGTTCATCAGTTTTAATTTACAGACATTGTAAAGTAGTTAACTTCGCACAAGTAAAATCTAAGCCATCAATCTCCTGTCTAACGGGGATCCCATCAAGAAAATTGCACCAACTTATTTTGTTCGAAATCAATTTGCATTTTGCTGCATTGACTTAATTTTCTTTTACAAAACACAAAGTTAATGTCACAATTTTAAAATCTTTCTGAATTGTCAAAGGACATAGTCATTCATTCTATAAAAAGCAATTAGATAAGAAAAGATACAAATAAACGAATGGTTACGTTTTGTAATCGTGCAGCTAATATGTAATTGTCTAATTGTAAAGTTTCTATTTGTATGTTGCCATCTGTTCAGGTCGAATATAACGTCAAGCCTGGATCATCTGGGTTTTTTTCAAATGAGAACCTATTTTGAAGGAAAAAGCCAATCTGGCCATGTTTTGGTTTTTTCAATATCCTGTCCTTGTACGTTGGTAAACAAGTTACAGAATATTTCTAATTTTCGTAAAACCGCATGGGCAGTACAAGGGATTTGGTCTGTCTCTTTGCTTTGAAGTTGCCTCCATTAAGATGATGACAAGACAGGTTTTGAAGAAAGACTGATAATTCTTCAGTAATCATTGTTGGTATTCTGTACCTTACATCATCCATAGAGTATATCCCCTTCACTTCAAACTTACGGTACGAGTAAATGCCAAGTAAACAATACAGCGTGTATTACTCAAATGAATAAGGCGATTCCAAGAAAGAATAATCGGGAGAAGGTCAAGCTTTTGTCTATCGCCAGGAAGCTACTCTTTTGAGACTGCAAGGCTGTTGTTCGCACTTCCGAAAGATGTGTTTATTAATGTTACTAGATGGAACCCGTCGGTACCCGACGGGACTACAAAGAGAGACAAAAAGAATACATAAATATATGTGACGCGTGGCTGGCGCGTCGCGCTGATGCACGCAAGGTGGGTACCTAACTTCAAAATTTGGTAGCTCCCTGGTGCCACTGCAGCAGCCTGTGTACAATGGCAAGCACTTGTTAAGCAGCAATGGGACTGTCAATCTACACTGCAGGATTCTGGAATTACCCTGCAGTGGTGCTATTTTTAGAATCCTGGCCTGGCAACCGTTACGCGCATGTGCCCTGAGTGCTTGTGCGTGATGATGTCACCCCAGGATGATGTCACGCGCTGATGACATCATCCGCACATGAGCACGTGCAGGTGAGGCCCTCAGCGCAGACTATAAAACTATACCGCAACACTAGGCATTGCGCATTTGCCCCCTGACTACTGCATTGACAAG
>JBCAUI010460616.1:0-13815 GCA_038406195.1 Haplosyllis anthogorgicola
ATGATCCGGGAACAAATCAATGCCTTAATGCTATTCCAATACGAATTGTGAAGTTAACCCTTTACTATCTATTTTAAAGGAAAAAGTCATTTCGCGACAATACAAAATCACATTCTAGATCTACAGATTGTCCTTTCCTTATGAGTTACAATGATCGATTTGTATTAGTTACCAGTGACATCCTTAATTCTTGCAGTATTCTGGGTTTGATACAATTTTGGTCATGAAAGAAGTAAGCATAATTTAGTGCCAGTTACGAAAAATACCCATGAACATGATTAGCGTAGACATGTCAAAACGAGATATTATTTTGTCGATTTGTTAAGATTGTTTTACTTTCTTCAAGGAACTTGAATAAAAACTGATATTTAACTTTTAGAAAGGAAGAGAACAAGGGAGAGGACGAAAGAATACCATACTGTGTTTTTGAAGTGCTATTGTTCCAAAATTATAGGAATTTCATGTAGGTAATATCAATATTAATCCTCAATAAGGATAGGATGAATACTAAGACGGTAATTCGAATTATTGGATTTGCAGTGGCTGTTCAAGCCATTATTGGGTAAGTAGTCTAGTTAATTTTATGGGTTGGTTACAAGTATTGTACCGCACTACTGTACGTTAAGAAATGAACAAATCATTCCAAATTTTTCATAAATTTACATTTTTCAATTTACGAGAATATATCCGGCTTGTTACAACAAAACCTTAAAACATTTTGGACACTTGTTTATTCATGTTGTTGAATGGATCTCTGATAATAAGGGTTTATGGATATGTATTAAATGATTTATAAAGTACAAACATTACAAGAAAACTTGGTATAAAATTTGAACGTTATGACTTACACAGTTTCAAGTGTTATGCTTAACTCTAGGTTTTCAATTTTATTGGTGTCCCAAACTAAGTTTAGACATCATCATGCGAAAGTAGATTATTGACATAACTATAAACTCCTATTTATAAAGTTAATAAATAAATAAAGCATCCAGCATCCAGAAGAGGTTCATTTTAGCTGCGACAGATCCAGAATTCATTTGCGTTGTCTGCCTGCCTGCCTACTGTTAGGGTACGAACTGTATGTTATGTTTTTGGAATTCGAACTCTCATTTCTATTTTATTTTTCGCTGAATTTGATAAATATGTAAACCAAAATTAGGATATTACAATTTTCTCCAGTAGCATCTTCAAAATTTTATAAGTCACTGATAGTTTTATTTTACAAGCGCTGCGCGAAGTCACGGAGCTCTGCTGACCCGATTCTCCCCGAACTTCATGAAAACGGTATTACCAAATGCACCCATCGGGGACCCATTTGTGGCAAACATGGCGACCTCCATGCCGAAAGTGATTATATGACTGTTCAAAGAATAATAGTACAATTTTTTTCTGGCAGACAGACAGGCAAGCAGGAAGGACACAACAGAAATTTTTTCACAAATATGTTTGATGAAAACACATTCTATCCTCTTATCTCGAAAATGATTTCATTGGATATTATAACTGGATTGCAACTGTTTATTTTTATGTTGTAATTTTTACATTTTTCTCTACCAAAGTGAACACCAATGTAACGTTGCCCGATGAAGCTGCAGAAAACAAAGCTGTTCTTGGAGACCAGACAACGACTGAACTTGACCTTGACGGGATGATTTCTCCATCCACCGGGGACAAAAGAGACGACGGGGCGACATCTTCTTCCAATGAAGTGAATTCAGGTCAAACATACACAAATTTTATTTTTAATCAGAGTTTGAACAATATTTGAATATTCAACGATTTTTGTTCATGATGCCTTTTTTCATCTTCTAGAATTTGATTCTGTCAAATCAATAATCTTTTTATCTTCTAACTTTCCATGCTTAAGGAGGCCGAATAAGACAGACCAAGTAGATAAAAATTAAAAATAACTGCACCATCCCCCCCCTCTCTCTCTCTCTCTCTCTCTCTCCATATATTCTGTGTACATTAATTTCTTTACTGGAATGAAATTAATCGTGAACTGAATCAAAACATTGACTGCAGCTTCACTCAGAAGGGTTACAACAGATCAGTCGGTCATATCATCAGGCAGGCAACAACCGGTCATATCATCAGGCAGGCAACAACGAAGTACTGCATCAATGATTACAGCTGTTACAGATACTTTGAAAGAAGAGGAGGAAGAAGAAGAAGAGTTGGACGCTACAAGCCAGATGCTTCTCTTTTTTAAAGCAGTGAGGAGTGACAAAAAGTTCAAAATTGCTTACAAAATTAGAAGATACTGGTTCGTTGCATTGTTCCCAATAATGTTTATTTGTAATATACTGTCATTTCTTGTCATGTGTCTTCTTCATAATAGAAAGTTGTCAACTTGTGCTTATATGTCAGCCATTGCTGTAAATGACAACTTGATTTTGTTGTTTGGAATATGGATGTGGCTGGCCTTTGCGTATGAGATCTATTGGGGTGAAGATATGAAATGTAAGCTTTCGGTGTCTATCATGCATGTACTCTGGGCATTTTCAGCTGATGCAATTGTATTTATGACCTTTGATAAAATGTATGCAATAGTATTTCCACACAAAGCAGCTTTGTATTGCACTGCGAGAAGAGCCAGAATTACATGTGTGACAATATTTGTTCTTGTGGCAGCTTTGTTTATTCCTCTTATGTATTTCTCTGGGATTGATCGGGAGAACAAATGTGTGAGGTATAGAATGCAAGAGTGGTATGTCACTGCTTACACTTATGTCTGTATGATTACCAATCCAATTGTTCCATTCATATCCATTGCTGGCATGAACACGATCATTCTAGGAACAATAGCTAAACGTACGAATACTGGATTGGGACAACAATCTATAGCTCACAGGGTACAAGCACAGCTTATTGTCGTGCTGTTACTCATTTCTACAGCTTACCTCGTGTTAACGTTTCCTTTTGAATTCAGAGAAATTTACATGTATTACACTGGCTATGATAAAACACCACAAGATTATGCTCTGGATATCTTATTGTTTGAATTTACTTTGTGCATATGAAGATGAACAAGATTATGCTCTGGATATCTTATTGTTTGAATTTACTTTGTGCTTATGAAGATGAACAATGGTGTAAACTTTTTTAGCAAAAAGTTTAGAAACGATTTGAAAATGTTATTTTAACATGTTCATGCACTGTTCGCTCGTAATTGGAAAATGAATTTGGACTTTCAAATGCTTGTAAAATAAAATTGAACTGAGGAAATGCACTCATGTTGTTTTTATTTTCGCGGTCATTTAACAGCTGCTGAAATTTCTGTCACTTTTGGAGGTAAAGAACTTTATGTATTCTGTTGCATCTCCTGAAATGTTTATCATTTTGGAAACGGAGAGAACAAAGGAGAAAACGAAAGAACTTCACTCTGTGCATTTGATATGCTATTGCGCTATTGTTCCAAAATGATAGAAATTTCACCCTCTGATGTCCATAAAATGCATGGGGTTGAATTCCATTGTTCTAAAACTGATAGAACATTCATCCTCTGATTACGATCGGTTTGATACGATACGTATTGAAACCTGTGATTATGCCAAACAATGTCGAGAACGGAAAGGGAAGAATTTCTGGAAGAGAAGGACCTTGTGATTTCATTGCTACCCACAAGTACAGAAGAAGCCAAAATAGACAAACTGGTGTTGTATCATAGGTGTTGAAAATCATTTTTTTTTATCAAAAAGAATGGCAATGATTGACCTATTTCCTCAACAGGATATTCTTTCTGCTGTTTCTCTTTCCTGTCATTATCACTTGCGTAACAGCAGTCCTCTTCAGTTGTTATTTTGCGGTGATCAGCTAGAAATTGCCACTGATTCAATGTTATTTTTAAATACCACTGGTCATTGATACACCCTTTACCACCATGCAGAACCAATATTAAAAATAAATAATACTTTGCTATTTGACGTACTTTTGTGCTTTTTATCTCGAAGCAAGAAGATTAACTTTTAGCAACTTTTCACCAACTATTTATTGCCTAATTATATCGTATTTCAATTTATTTTAAATTTTGTCCATATATTTTACTATTCTTACCATGTAATGCTAAGCGCACCAGGAAATGTTCCCTATTCTTAGTAGTGCTATACGAAATAAATAAGTTTAAGTTTATCATTCACCACTCCTGAGATTTGTCACTCAAATCATTCTCTGGATGTCAGTACTCAGTGGATCTCAGTACTTTTGATGCGCTATTGTTAAACTTCTGATACCATTTCCGTGTACTGATACACATAATTAAACAAAACCATAATTACATCAAAAGAGTCTTTGATATGATAGATAAACAAATTAGAAATAGATAAACAGATAAATAAACAACTTTTCTTGTTTTTTTTCTGAGCAACTGGTGTCATAGAATTGTCCTGATCATCTACATCATAGCTCTCGGTTTTCACACCTGCTGAAAAATTTATCATTTTATGTTTACGCGAAAAGCACAGTATGCTCTTCAAGGGTCTCCGTATACAGCATGTACATGTGTAAGGGTATATAAGGCAGATGGAGACAAGGTCCAATTCAATTGATGTTTGATTATATTGAACGAATTAATAGATTGCATAGACGTACATCAATTCCCTTAGCCTAGCGGTCAGCATTATCGACCTATGTCGATAACAACTTAGAAACTGCTGCCATCGTCCAGGCCGCTGGATGGTCTGTTTACAAGGAACCGGAAATTGCATGTGCTTATTTTTGCCACACAGGTGCATCAGTCTAGTCAAAAAGTTAATTGTTTCTGACTAATTATCATGATTAAAAATGGCTAGTCAATAGACCTCGGTCGAAAGTAGACTACAATTCCCTCAGTCTTTAGCATAGAGATAAAATGAAGACCATTTCAGGCTCAGCTGCACCTGGTTCGCCAGAATTTTCCTTATCATCCACATGAGAAATGTCCTCACTCCGATCACTAAATTGGTTGTCACATTCATGACTCCAAATGGAATACAGGTTTGCTGCAAAGAAAGAAAAGCATTCATTACCAGATCAAGAAATCAAAGGAAATTTTACCCCCCGCAAAGTACGTGAACTGGCCAATGGACGATTGTGTGCCTCTCAGTACGGCACAAAAGGTTTAAAGGTACAAGAGAGCCCATTGACCAGATACAATTTCCATTGGCTGTATGGGGCATTTCTTGATCTGAGGTTTTAACAGCAAAAGGCAAACAATTCAACAAAAATTAGTCTGTTTTTACCGTACTGGCAGATTGAATATTTTGAATAATCGTTGAAACACTAATAAAGAGTATTTGTTGTGATGTCTTACACTTCTATCATGTAATGCACAATAAACATAAAATTTCAAAGAATAAGAATATGTAATACACAACAAACTTACTTGTGTTGATATCATGATGACAATGAATTATATCCACGAAAGCTGTTCTAAAAAAGTCATTGTCTTCCTCGTCCAAAGAAAGAAGTGTAGTAGAATTCCTCTACACGACATCTACACAAAGAAAAGATATTTGACAATAAAAAATTGCCATTTTGCTTGGCAATTCCGAGCTTTTATCATGCAAATTTAAATAACTTTGTTTAATTTTTAAAGAAAACTTTCGCGGAGTACAGGTCTTATGAGGCAAATTTAAATATATCTATATTTAGTTTCTGAAGAAGACATTTGCAGAAATAGTTTCATAGCAAATTACCTGCCATTTTGCTTGAAAATTCCGAATGCAGAGAAATGTCCTCGCCCCTATCACTAAATTGGTTGCCATTTTCGACTATTTTCATGCAGAATTAAATATTTAAAAAGCACTTGGCGAATTACCCCGCAACAATTGAGTTGAACGAGCTCAGCATGAAATTCAATTGTTGCGGGACGCTTAACCTTTAATAGTAATTGCATGATCTGCAAGAAGATGGATCCTTAATGTTAAATAATTAAATTTAAATTAATGTAATTTATTCCTTATCTAATTAATTGCTTATTCTATGATAAAATTCATCCTGTTGTAAACGTTAATTTTAAGTTACTTCTAAAGATTTATTCTAAAGGAGTCGTTACTTTGACTTTTTTACGACCCAGCTAAGATTAATTAATAGATGTGTAATGATACTGGCTTGGATCCAGATAAATATGAAGACTCCGGTGTACATTTATGACAAGACAGTTTTATTTCAGACAGATTACAAGACATCTTTACAGCATGACGTACATGACTAGACTGAGGTGATCAGTTAATCAGGGGCCCTTAACAATGAATGATTGACACATAGCAAGTCCAATTGATGATCAACCTTTAACTAGGCGATCCCACCATTGGTATGAACGTAAGGCAAACAGGTCAATAATACAACAGGATGTCTCTGTTGGTTAATAAAACCGTTAACATAGTATAGTTACATGACTTCTGGGAAGTAGAATCATATGACATATCCCACCCGATGAACAATGCTTTCAGCAGTCTGTATACCACTAAAGTACAAATGTTTTACCCTTCTCTCTCATATCTATCTTTACCTTTGGTACTTTACTGTAAATTTTATTTGTCATTCCTTGTATCTATGGAAGTTACAATTGGCTCAATTTACTTAATGCGGTTTAAGAATATGTAACATCCTGTTGGAAATCTATTACTTCAGAGTGTACAACATTCCATTCGATATAATCAAACCAGAAATTACAGCGACATACTGGTATGTGACTAGAACCATAACAAAAGCACTGAAAAAGTTGGAAATCATCTTCAGTTCTGTGTATTTGCTGTAGTGGACCTGGTTCCTGTCTGTCCAGTGAAGGAATACTAAGTAAGAATTCGCAGCATCTCGTTTAAGTACAGTTTGTAAGTTCATTTTAACTTTTGACTTTTGTTCAGTAAAACTAAAATTCAGCAAGTGTAATTTTCTTTTCGGTAATATTTATTTAAATATGCCATCACTTCCAGCTGAAAATTACGTATTATTACGTAGTACACTGCATACTCCATTGTGTTTCATAACACAAGGAAAACGTACTTTTATTTTGAAGGATTAAGTGAATAAAGTTAAACTTATTGTACTTGAATATTCATTTTGAAGGATAAAGTGAACTTATTGCATTTGAAATACCGCGATTTTTCGATCGCACAGCAAAGGCGGTTTGCAACTCAATTTCCCATAAAGTTTGTAACCTTTTTTGAGTCTTTATGTTATGTTGATTTGTATTTAACGTTTATTTTTGTAAGTAAATTCTTTATTGTTTATATTTACTGCAGAGTCAACACTAACAGTGCAAATAAGACTACTACAGACACTTGGGGCACAGAGTCGGGTGATAGTATAGAATTGACAAAGACCCCCTCTGACAAAGAAGATATAAACGTATGGTGACCTCCCCCCTTGGAGAAAACCAGATGATGACTTCCTCTGTTGACATCCAGACAATTGTGTCACAAAATGAAGATACAAGAAAATGTGGTGAAGAAGGTATTGACTTTTGGGAAGAAGTAAAAACTTAAAAGTTGTACAGAATAGGTGAAAACATTAGGAGATTTTGGTTCATTGCACTATTTCCTATTATTCTTTGTTATGAATCTCAAACATAATAGAAAGTCATCCACTTGTACGACAATTTAGCTTTACTGTATTCAATTTATATTTAGATTGATGTTGAGTTCCAGTTAACTCCTGTTACCCTAAGTCAATGTAAGTTTAATATGTACACCATGCATGTACTTTGGACATTTTCATCCTATGCCATTGTATGTATGACTCTTGATAAGGTGCTTGCAATCACTTTACCTTACAAAGCAACATTATATTGTACTGTAAAGAGGGCAAGAGTTACTCTTTTAGTCCTGGTTGTACTTGTTGCAGCTTTCTTTGTTCCTGCTGTACTTTTTACTGGAATTGGAAAGGCTCAAACGAATTGTATCAGATATGGTAGTCAAGGGTGGTATGTAACTATGTATGTCTATTTGTCAATCATTGTAAACCCCGTTGTTCCATTCGTATCAATAGTCGTCATGAACAGCATCATTCTGGGAACAATCCTTAAACGTAAAAATACTGAAATTGGACAACAATTTGACACTCGAAAGGTAGAATCACAGCTAGAATCATGCTGCTACTCATTTCTACAGCTTACCTCGTGTTGGCATTTCCTTTTGAATTCAGAGAAATTTACATGTACTACACTGGCTATGGTAAAACACAAGGTGACTTTGTTGTAAATAAATTCGCATTTTCCGTCACCTTTGAATTGATGAAAATGAATAATGGCTTCTTCGTATATCTAATGTCTGGAAAGAAGTTCAGGAATGACCTGAAAATGTTACTTTAGAATGTACACGCCCCATTCACAAAAGTGTTATTGAAAAACATGCGCAAAATGTTCATGAAATAAATTTGAGTTGAAGAAATACAACTATTATTTGACTTTTTCTGTTTGATCATTGTTAATCAATATAGACTTATCAATGGTCATTGGCACACCTATTCCTTAGTGTGGAGAATTAAATTAATACCAAACCTAAACAAAATTACTACGATCCACGAATAACAGTAAGTCACTCATATTACCTGGCTTAGTAAGTTTTCTTCCTTCCACCCTCCTGATTAAGACCAATTTGTCAAATAAACATGCAATGTAATGTAAACATGTAATGGTGTAAACATGTAATTGTCAATAAACAATCAGTACACGACAATCGTTTTATAACTACAACACAGTACCTAATGCGAGCTCCCATATTTTCCGTTATGTACAATATTAATACGATTTTACCGCCCGTGTCTGTCTGTCTGTCTGTCTATCTATCTGTCTGTCTGTCTGTCTGTACAGGCTGTAACTTTTTAACCATTTGACCTGGAAACTTCATTTTTAGTATGGTGGTATGTCTTCATAATATCCAGGTCAAGTTTGAGTACCAAGGTCATTGGGTCAAGTTCAAGGTCACAAGAATAAAAAGTGCCCAATTTTTAACAGCCATCTGACAATGACATGTTCTAATATTTGTGAACAATACACATGATCTAGGTCAAAATATAGATCAAGGTCATTTGAAGGTCAAATTTTGTTTTTGTTATTAATTTTTCTTGTGTTTTAATGCTAATGGCATTTTAATGACTATTTGTGAAGCAGGCTGTTCGGCCTTCGATTGAAAGGCATTCTTGTTGTGTAATACGTTTAATGTCATGCAGCCTTTTATGTATGCCTCAGTGCATCAATCAGAAATTATTTTACCCTCAAAGCAAATTGTAAAAACCCAAACAGTTTTGGAACGACAGTATTTCGCGCTGTGTTTTTGTAGAATACCTGACCTTGGACCTTTGCTAGCACGCCTGGTAGATCTAGCAGACAGACCCCTCAGGGAAGGTGGCAGTGAGCCGGCATGACCTTTGATCATACGCTGGCATGCCCCGCAATATAAAAATCTTGACCCAGCCTTCCAGGGTAATTTCACTCGTTACTTTTTGCGAAGTGAGGGATAAGACGTTTTAGTGCAATAATGAGTGCTTTATTACCTTGCTGACGACAGAACATTATGTTATGGAAGAATTTTTATCTTGTCATCAAGAAGAGGTTTTTTTCTGATTCACTTGCCTTCCTAAGTATGCTTTCTTGCCTAATCTGTTGTGAATAAATTAGTTGCACATTATTTTATTCTTTTTTATACATCCTTTGAGAAAAAGTATGTAAACATTTGATGTATAGAAAATGTATTCAGCTCCTGAAATTCGTATCCATTTGGAAACAGGCAGAAATAAGAGAGAACAATAGAATTTCATGCTGTGCTCTGAATGTCTTATTGTTCCAAATTGATAGAAATTTCAGCGTTTGACTACTTTGGAGCTCCCACCGATTATTTCGGCAGGCCTGCACAATTCCACAATTTCCATTTGCTGTTTTTGAGATAATAAAAGTCTTTGAGTTGCCTCTCAGTAGGACCTGGCAGGCAGCAAATACAAACTACACTTCGTTCCTACTAAATGATTTGAACATCAATCATAAAGCCACGGTGTGATTTTCACATATTCGGAAACATCTAAAAATTGATAAGATTTGCATGATCTGGGCAGTTCTGACCTGACAATTGTCATCAGTTTTTTTTCTTCAGATTAACTTGCCTTCCTTTTTATTCATTCTTGGCAAGATAATTAGAACAAGTTCCTGCCACTCTGAACACGGATTTTGACGTCTATTCTTATAACTTCGAAGATCTGTCTACAGTCATTCCTTTTTGTGTATATAGTTTATAGAAATTTCATGATCTGTTGGTGTCAAAACCTGCCTGGCAAAAAGAAGCATGTCTTCGGATGTATTCGTTTCGTTCTCTCTTTGTTCTCTTCGTTTCAAAAATGATACGATTTCTATGTACTGGAAAAGATAGGAAGTTGTTTCGAGAAAAATACAAGCATACGCATTGATTATTTTGTGACGTATCAATGCTAATATCAATGCTAGTGAAGGTTTTTCCAAATTAATTTTGTCAAATGGATACTACTTTTTGTATGATCACTAAAAGTAGTAACTAGGAAAATTATTAATTTTAGGTTTCATTCTTAAATTTAGTATAGTTTGAAGTAACAAATATTAGTTTTATCTTGAAAATACTAATCACTTTGGTTTGCCTCATTAGGCTAATTTGCCTAGGCTTGTGAAATAATTCGGAAAAACCTCTAATACCAATATTAGTGACAAGACACTATTGTAGTAATCTTCTAACTTGCTAATGCACTAGTTTTAGAATTATTACAAACAGTAATTTTAAAACTGAAGGGAGGCAACAGCAATGACGAAATGGTTACATGTCAGTCCAATGGAAGTGAAAACAAATTAAATGACTTTTGAACTGAATGAAAGTTAAAATGGCTAAACATTCAGTTTGTACCCTTTAGATGACGCTATTAACTTAAGATTGTCCCAACTTCTGTTACTTGTTCTTGCTTTCTCTGTTAATTGGAATTGAAAAAGTCTAACCATTTGGAATTTAAAGATAATGCATAACTGGTAGTTTTGTTTACTTTGATGACAGATAGTGTACTCGGTGAACTTTTGCACCCAGGTAATGTAATTAGTTGTGTAACTATTAATGTAACTAATGTAACTATTATCTTACGGGATGATCAAAGCGGGGTGTACGATGTCAATTTCGTAATGAGGCAGAAATCTCACAGACACGATGTTAAACTTGTGGACCAATTTGCACGGTAACTTTTTGATCATAAGGATGAGAAGACATACAAAAAGATTCATTGTATGCCTTCTCGCCTCCGTTTTATAGAAATAAGCACATATGTGAAGAATATTTATTCCATAAGTTCCCATTTACAGCAATGTAAGAAGAAAATGACATTTTAAACTATTTTTAACATTGTGTCATTGGAACTTTCTGTTGGCATTAAAAATTTGCACAAGGGTCTTGCGTCATTACGAAACTTACATCCTGTACCCTGTAAAACTGCTTGTCTCCAAGTAAATACATCCGACAGCAAAATTCCTTCCCTTGTGGAACTGACAGTTTCTTGCTGACTTTCAGCACTTCCTTTACCTTTGGGTAGTTACACGGAATTCGTATCAGAAGTTTAACAATAGCGCACCAAAAGCACAGCGTGAAAATCTTTCGTTCTCTCCTTTGTTGTCTTCGTTTCCAAAATGATA
The DNA here is from genome assembly GCA_038406195.1 of Haplosyllis anthogorgicola. NCBI lineage: Eukaryota > Metazoa > Annelida > Polychaeta > Phyllodocida > Syllidae > Haplosyllis > Haplosyllis anthogorgicola. The sequence goes on from JBCAUI010460616.1 coordinate 11,612, forward strand.
CGATATCTGTGTACTGCTGCAGTTGATTAGATAATTAGGTGATTAAAGTCATTGCTAGACCCTTGGTAAACAAGATTATAGTGAGCATCGCCGATTCATAAAATCTTAATTTCCGCATGTTACATTTTATCTCTGTAGTTTAATCAAAAGATAGAAATGTCAATTAGTTAACAGATATTTGCCGATTAGTTTTTAGAGAGTATAAATATCAGTGACATCCTCAATTCTTGCCGTACTGTGGGAATGATAAAACTTTGTCGGGAAGAGGTAAGCATGAGTTAATGCTAATAACGAAAAATACCCATGAACATGATTACCTTAAAATCACGTCAAAACGAGATATTATTTGTATATTTGTTCAGACATATATTACTTTCTTTAATGGACTTGGCAAAAAATTGGTATTCATCTTAATTCCTATCGTATACCTGTATAGTAGAATTTTCGCTAAATGCAAGATTTGAATTCAAATTGTTGCTTTGGTTGTAATAACTGTATCTTGAAATTTATGTAGATGGTAAAATATGTTTCCAAATGAGTTATCCTGTCATCCCTTAAAAATCGAATAACTCAAATTTGGTTTACATACAAACAAATGGACAAGATAATAGCTCGTTTGACGTAACAAAGCTATTGCAATTAACATTACCCTTGTAATTTTCAGAGGTAATATTAATTTTTCACGAGGATAAGATGAAAACTAAGACGGTAATTCGAATTATTGGATTTGCAGTGGCTCTTCAAGTAATTATTGGGTAAGTAGTTAATTTTACGTGTTTAAGTGAGAAGTACTGCACCGGACTTGACTCTAACCGGTTCCATTTAAATCACCCAATGGATTTGTTGCTTTATGGGGATTTCGCGCTAGAAGCTACCACCCTCTATGTATGCTCCATTGCAATTAAAATAGTATGGAAATTTCTCATTTTTGCCACAAGTGAAGTGGGTGATGATATTTTGAACTTCCCACAGTAAGCTTATGGACAAAAGTTCATCGGTTAAAACAATTGATGGGGGTTGTACCTGACGGGCCTTAAATCCGATGTATATTTTGTATTCACTTGTTTATTAACGTTGTTGAATGGATCTCCTATAAAAGGGGTTTAGGTAGACTATTGCCATAAGAATATAACCTAAAACCCCTATTTTTGTTAAGATCTATTCAACAAAGTTAATAAATAAAGCATCCAGAGAGATTTATGTTAGTTTTCCCTTTTGTGTTGTCTGCCTATCTGCCTATCTGCCTGCCTGACTACAAGTCAGGATACAAAATGTATGCTATGTATTTGGAACTCGAACTCTCATTTCTATTTCATGTTACACTCAATTTGATAAGTTTACATGTGAACCAAAATTAGGGTATTGCAATTTTCTTTAGGACGAGCATCTTCAAAACTCTTCAAGTTACTAATAGTGTTTTACTATTAATAGTGTAAGTTCATTACACAGAATTCGTATCAATTTTGTACATAAGGGGTATAAGGGAGCTCCAATAAGGTGCTTTTGATACAAATTCCGTGTGCTGTTTCCTGGCAGACAGACAGACTGGCAGGTAGAACCAAACCATAGTTTGTATTCGATGAAAACACATTTCATCCTGTCATCTCCAAAATTGATTCGTTGGATATGGGCATTGGCGGATCCAGGATTTCTCGTAGGGGGGGCGCTAACCTTGGGGCGCCCCAATTTTTACCCGATTTTTGCGCAAAATTCACCAAAAACTGCATGAAAACGAAGAAATTTTGGGCCGTAAGGGGGAGGCGCGCCTCCCGCACCCCGCCCTAGATCCGCCAATGATGGGTATGTAAATATGTATACTGCGAGTGCAACTGTTTAGTATTCTTTTGTAATTTTACATTTTTTCTCTACTAGAGTCAACACCGACGAAGCATTTCCCGATGAAGCTGCAGAAAACAAAGCTGTTCTTGGAGACCAGACCACGACTGACCTTGACCTTGACGGGATGATCTCTCCATCTACCGGGGGCAAAAGAGACGACGCAGTAACAGTTTCTTCAGGACAAACATTCTTAATTGAATTACAAAAGAATATATATTGGAACATAGCTAAGAATATAAGAAGATTTTGGTTCATTTCAATCTTTCCCCTCTTCTCCATTTGTGATACTCTATCTTTCTTTGTTATGAATCTGAAGCACAATAGAAATAGGTCCACGTGTATTTATATGTCAGCCATTGCTGTAA
>JBCAUI010460727.1:0-13813 GCA_038406195.1 Haplosyllis anthogorgicola
ATTTTCTTCATTTTCATGCAGTTTTTCTCAATTTTTGGGCGAAAATAGGTGAAAATTGGGTTGGCGCCCCCCCCCCCCGTACGGGCCGGGCGCCCCCCGTACGGGAAATCCTGGATCCGCCAATGAAATACAATATATTTGGGAGTAATATAATTTCACGCTGTGTTTCCTTCTCTGTACAATTCTTGTTTAAGTAATGCTATCGAGTTTCAGATCATGAAATTAAACTACTATCAATAGTTAAGTGCCTCGCAACAATTCAATTTCTTGCTGAGCTCATTCAATTCAGTCGTTACGGAGGGCTTAACTTTTGACAGTAAGTTCATCTGATGTTAACATACGTTTCACTCATCCTTTTTGGCTCATTTGGCATTTATGCCAAAGAGCCTACAGAATCACGAAGTGTCCGTTGTCCGTCGTTGTTGGTGTTGTCTGTGCACAGTCACCCTGAGCAAACTATTGATCGTAGAGACCTCGTATCTTGTACACATATGCACCTATGTCCCATCTCAAAGCCTACCAAAAATTATGTTGCTGTGACCTTTATTTTCAAATTGGCAGCCATATTTGTATTTTTCTATTAACCTTATTCCTGGACGCACAGTTGAGGATACAGACTTTATATTATGCAGTCTTCTGCATGTACATACACTCTTTATTTCCTGTAAAAATTATATTGATGCCACCGATATTTCTAGTTTGGCAGCCATATTTGTGCTTTTGTCATTGATCACATTAGAGATTTGATCCCAGACACTTTGTGTCCTTGTGATATTGTGATCTAAATTACCTAAGTATTTTGGTAATGCCAAATGAGCTCAGGTCCATCTGGACCTATTTTTACAGTTTGGTAGACAATTCTGAGGATCATATTGCCAAAATGAGTTACAGATCCACCCTGGTTGTGGAACTCATGGATAAAGTCACCCAAAGTCTGAAATCATAAAATGTACTTCGGTCCACAGAAAAAAAGTATAAAAAAGTTTTATGGAAATGAAAGCTAAAACTGCTAAATTATATTTTTCCTCCATATTTGATTATTCTAATTCATGTCTTTTGCAGTGCGGCCCAACTTGATCGTTAAATCAGGTCAAATTAGAGGTCAAAAGAGTTCATTCAGTTCAAGAAGTCTTTTGCTCTTAGAAGTATTCAAGCAGGTGCCTATCTAACCGTGATTCTACTATCTGTGGAGATATCAGTCTCTTCTTGATTAAATCTTCGTCTGTAATGTTTAAATAACCTAATGTGATCTGAGACATCTTTATCTGTGTATCTACGTGTGACTCTTCTTCACGTCTTCAAGCAACAAAGGTTTTACCTTACCTCGTCATCTAATTGTCTATTTACATAGAATAGAAATTTATGCTAATTTTAACAATGATACTGTGTCTTGAATCATTTTCAGTAAACCACCGATACTACACAGAAAGCAGCGATGGATTCAGGGGATTCAGGGGCCGCCCCCCGTCCCCGAACCTAGTTTTGAGACCCAACTTTGGGGTCCCAGCACCTCAAGACACTAAAATTAGACTGTAATTTGTCAAAAAAAATCAGCCTCGCTGCACTTACCATTTAAGAATAATTTTTTCAAAAAAATTCCAGGCCAGCAGTGCTAGGCATCATTTTCATTAGAATGTCTCCAAAATTTTTCTAGCCTCGGTTCGTTCGGCATATCATGTCATGCTATCTTCTTATTACTCTTCCCATTATTTCGCAGCAAATATCGGCACGAAAATGAAGAAATTTTGGCCCATGGGGGGGGGGGGGGGGGGGGGGTCCCACCCCCCCCCCCCCCCCCCCCCCTCCCCCCCCCCCCCCCCCCCCCCCTCCCCCCCCCCCACCTCCCGCACACCCCCTAGATCCGCCAATGTTAGATACTTCATTTGTATAAATTTGATATTGTAGCCTACATTGCCTTAGTTTTCTGATAATGCCAAATGAGCTCAGGTCCATCTGGACCTATTTTTACAAATTGAAATTCCTTTAACTGATTCACTATTTCACCAAATTTGACCATTTTTCCAAGACAGATTAATTTATAGTAGTGAACCGTAAATGGTATACATACTGAATATAGTATTACCTGCTTACCCAAATTGGTATCACTAGCATACCACAAGTGGCAGACATACGGAAAATGGCATCGCATTTCCTACCTAATTAGGGGAATTGGGTGGACATCGAATTTGGAAAAATCTCTCATGCATAAAGAAAGAAAACATGAACATACATATCAAAGGACACTGATTCATTCACTCTCGCACACACATGCATACATCCCCAACTCATCCAAACACACAAACACACATTAGGGATGTTTAGCTTCAGGTAACGTGGCGCGTGACGTGGTCATAAAACCGACGTTTTGACTCAAGGTTTTGATGATGTTTTAGAGATACACTGTCACTTTACGTTACATGTTTGATGTTAGAAATACCAAGTTTCAATACAAATTTTATATGCTCATAATGTAGAGAATTAACTCCATCATTATATACTACTTTTAAAGACATTCTTATTAAATTTCCTTGTGAAATTGATAAGGTAACTCAAAACTTGAAAATCACTTTTTTCAGGTCCTGCCTGATGTGAAAACCTACTAAGACCATGTTTCACGTCACGTCAGGCACCACGTTACCTGAAGCTAAATGCCCCTAATAGAAGTTTTTCTTAATTCGCACTCTGCCTAATTTGTCTAACTAGATATGGGATTGAAGTAATAGTACCCGAACTATTCGGATTCAGCACTTGCCAGGGGCAGATCCAGGATTTGGTCAAGGGGGAGCCAACTTGTCAAATGCAGTTTTTGGGGATTTTTGCGCTAAAATGGGTAAAAATTGGGGCGCCCCAAGGTTGGCACCCCCCCCTACAAGAAATCCTGGATCCGCCACTGTCTAAGATCAAATCCCAAATAAGTGACCTATGAAAAACACAAAAAAGGCTGCCAAACTGCAAATATAGGTGGTATCAATATAATTTTTACAGTAAATAAAGAGGGTAAAAAGATGCATAAAGCTGCCAAATATGAAGTTTGTATCATCAACTGCATCTACAGGAGAAAGGTTCAAAGAAAAAAACAAATATGGCTGCCAATTTGAGAATAATGGTCACAGCAACATAATTTTTGCTAGGCTTTGAGTGGGACATAGGTGCATATGTGTGTAAAATATGAAGTCTCTATGATCAATAGTTTGCTCAGGGTGACTGTGCACAGACGACAACAACGACAACGACGACGGACACTTCATGATTCAATAGGCTCTTTGGCATATATGCCAAATGAGCCAAAAAGGCCTGTCCCCACAAATAAGCCCAGGGCTAAACACCGGGAATTCCCGGTGTAACGTGCTCATCTATCCTCCCTTCAAAACCTGCCTCCTGGGAGGCTGCATGGAAAGGGGGGAGGCTCCTGAGCACAGCCTTTACCAGGGAGGTATGTAGAGCACACCCACAACCTGTGCTAGTTTATCCGGGGAGGTAGGTTTAGAAGAAGTCAACTGAGCACGGGACACCGGCAAGTTTTCTTTTTATAAAGTTTACGAAAGTAATAAGCGACATTATTTGGATGTTTGATTATGATTATGAATATTTTGTACAAATTTATTGTATTAAACAATGGTTTAAAATATAAGTAAAATTTCCATTAACACAACGTTGTAAGCACACTTTTTTTATAGTTTATCATTTACATAAAGCTTATAGTTTTTCGATTATTTGCAATCATTATTTCAAAATTTAATGTCAATGTTTCGATTTCAGTGACAGATTAAACCTATCCAAGGCCACAAGAAATTGGAAAATGTCAGTTTTTCGAAGAGGCGGGATACACAGAAAATTACATGGGAAAAAATTAGATTCCTCTGGATCTGGGCTCACTCAGCTTATTATTTTCGCACCTAACTGAATTATTTTCTTTCTTAACGGAAAATTAACAAACCTGTTAACGGTCCACTTTCGGTCCGGTTCGTGATTGCTTTTGGAATTTAAACATTAATAATATTTTTAACTATCATTTTTGTTTTCAATACATATTAGAAAAAGGCATTCTTTATCACACCACGGCCTCAACCAGTTTCCATAGAAACGGTTAACAAGTATCGCCATAACAAGAAGATCACTAAGAGATTATTTCGTTGATTAACAATGTTTTAAGGTTTAAAAAGGCTTTTTTTAACAAAGTCAATTGCAGCTCTTTGAGAGGAAAAAAAACGTAATTTGACTTTTGCAACGTTTTAGAACGTTGAAAATATAAAATAAAATAAAATATAACTTCCCCATTAACAAGTATGATTGTAATGTTTTGTATTCTGAGCACCGGCTTCTTTTCGTTTTTGTTCCTAAAATTCACATTTCAAAACGCACTAACATTGATTTTAAAGCGTTTGAAACGGAAGAATAATGTGCCAACGTGAATTTTCAAAACGGAAACGAAATTTACACGTAATCACAGCCATGTTAGTACAAAAGTTCAAGTTATAAGTTTTAAGCAAAGGGTGATCACAAGGCAACTTTTCCAGTCAACACCTGTTTACCCAGAGATTAACGTTTCTCCCGGTGACGCGGGCTAAGTTTTATTTCTTACGGTGACATGAACAATGTCAATTTATATTGTGCTAATTTTCTGTATATACTGGGAGTTTTTGTTTCAAAATCTCAAGCATTAACAATGTTTCATGATGAAACTGTTAGGAAACAGCGTACAAACTTTTACAGAACACGGCACATAACAGAGTGTGCCTACAGCATTGATTGGATGTTACACGTAATCTCGAAAGGTTGGGAAAATCACATAAATCAAGTGATAGAAATTATTTGATATACTTTATGGGAAAAATGAATGCAACATCAAAATTCACCAAAAAATAAAAAATAAACGATAAGACACAAAATTATAAACTTAACATAACTCATTAAAAAACTGATGAAATAGAGACCTTGTGTCTTACTGCTAAGTTCACATGATAGTGAAACAAACACCCTTCGTACAAGCACCATAGTTCCAACCCAATACAAGCAAATGTCAATATTCTACATATTTACATGTATTGTCATTCACGTTTCTCTTTCCAATGCAAAATGTAAAAATATTCACAGGTATACTAGATTAAAACTAAAACCTTCAATAACAGTAAGTAAAATAACAATAGTGAGGTCACAACAACACGTTTTGCTGCACGAAAATTCAAAACACTGCTTTTATCTGATTTATGATGCATGCCCAACTTATGGTGAACCCTCTTTTTCAGATTCCTTTATGGAATTTTTTCAACTCGTAAAATAAAAAGATTTTTTGCAAGTGACACACTGGATCCGCACTTTTGCCAATTTGTTGAGATAAACCCATTCTAATCACGCATGCAATGAACAATGATTAATAGGTTTTATAATGATATAATATGAAGGCAAAGTCAGCAATATTGGTATGTCCGCTGTTTGAAAATAGGGAATACCCATTTGCTAAGTAAGGCGCACCCCTGAAAATTGGTCGACTGCACATGTGCCATAATTCAGATAAATACGGTACTTCTACAGAAGACCATTTTACCTTGGCAAAAACGGTGACTGGTTTACGTCATTAAGTCTGATGAAGTAAAAACGCGTGATTTCACACAATACAAAAAGCGTGGTGCTTAACCTCACAACTAAAACTAATTTAGTACTGGCCTTGCTGGTTGAACTAATGCAGAAAATTGATATCACACATATAACGGTTAGTTAACACAAATGAACAAAAAAGAGTGCATAACAATTTGGAACCGATATCACCATCCACATCTTAATTACATACAAATTTAGGGATTTTTTAAACCAGTGAACTGTTCGTTACAACTGAAAGATTTGTGCCAATGGGAGAATAAATTTCTGACGAAAAACACTGTTCACTAATTCCAAAATGTATGGCTTGTTTTCATAAACTTAACACCCATCCTTCAACATTAGCGGATCTACGTGGTGCGGGAGGCGCACGCCCCTCCTACGGCCTTAATTTTTTTCATTTTCATGCAGTATTTGCCGAATTTGGGCGAAAATATGGGTGGCACCTCTCCCATGTGGGCCCGGGTGCCCCCTCTTACGGGAAATCCTACATCCACCACTGTTTAACGCAAAACATGAATAACTGCACTCGTTCTTATGTGTTGAGCATTATGTTTGTTTATTACATAACACTGATCTGGTAGCGTTATGTAATATACCAACATAACGCCACTCTTAGCGCACTGAATTCTTGGAATTGTGTTTGAGCGTTGCATTTTAAGGGATGGGTGTTAAGTTTGGTTGGTATGCATACAAATTTGCCAAAACTGTCGACACATCACATTCTCATCGGTGGAATTTAACAACAAAAAATTGTGTACGTTTAAGAATCTAGACGGTGAAATCGGTTGAACTAATGAGACAAAGAAGCAAACTCGCAAAATTATAATAATAATAATAATAATAATATGAGACTGACCGAAGCAATGTTAAGGCAAGATTTTTACATAATATGACATCAGTGACTTTTACAATGGATTAATATCAATTACACGATTTTTCTTCATATGGCATTAAAATCCACATTAAGATACTGGCTGGTATACCTGCTAACTTTGCAGACACAATGGTGGTAATAAAGCTTAACATTTCACAATAAATGCATTACATTTGTTACATTTTTAGACTTTTAGTAGTTATGGAGATGAGAAATGACACATTATAAATTTTGTGGTTACACTGCTGGTTCCACACGAACCGAATCAATCAGCGCGTTTTCATAAACTTTAGTGCACCGTCCATAACGCAACACTTTAATCAAATTCTAAGAAATTGGTGCGTTAAGGGTTTCAATTCCAAGAAATTGATGTGTTAGGAGTAGCGTTATGTGTAGTTATTCCCTAATGCTACCAGAACAGCGTTAGGTAATAACTGCACGTAAACATTAACGCCCACCTTAACGCAACAACATAACAACTGCACATGCGTCAGAGTTTATGAAAACGACCTGAATGTCTTTCACATAACGTAATTTTTAGTCGACGTAAAATGTACACCAGGTATCGATATAGCTCACATGCGCAACGAAACTGTGCATAACTTAACCTCGGCCATCGACTGGAAAAATTAATAAAAGGTACAAGGCACACACAGCAGTCTTCTACATTTATACATTTAATTGAAATACATTGTAACACATTATTGTCTGTCGAATGGCAGAGTATGTGGTCGTCCGCCTAAAAAAACTTGTAAAAATAGAAACCAAGACAAAACGAAACAGACGATAACCATCAAAATAGAAACCAAGACAAAACGAAAATGTCTTGTAGCTGTTGCCATGGTTATACCGTCATTCAGCAGACACATAACGTTACATTACGTAACGACGTTTCTAGTTTTCTACAATTTTTCGTAATACGCCTCACGAAAAACACCATTGTAATACCTAAACAGAAGTAATTAAGCGACAAATATGGAATTTCAGTTAAAAATATAGGTTTTTGATCAAAAAGTACAACCGCCCTGATGGAATGAATCAGTATATTGTTATTCAATAATCATGGCACTTTATTCCGTAATACAGGGATTTATCCCTTAAAACCAAGCAGCAACAAACAAACATAATGTAACAAGAATCTACAACATTTATATTAAAGAGTTGTAAACATATTTTCATACTCTGTATATAAAATGCAAACATTTTATCAAAAATATAACAATAATATAAAGATTCAGCATTTTAACATAGTTCGGGATTTATAAGTTTCTACTGGCCTCTTATAGTCATATTCGGTTTAATAGTTCAGGACTTATAATACATATTTTTTTACATTTTCTTTCAAAATATAGTACAATGCACAGCACTTTTTCGTATAAATTTATATTTCAACATTACAGAATGCAGTGCGCATCACTTTTTACCGTATAATTAAACATATTTCTACACTACAGAATGCAACCCTGATTACAAACAGTGATAATACGTGATATTAGTAAGTAACTTCACCATGTGCGACATCACTTTGTGAATTACGCAATACCCTTCGCACCAAGAGCGAACCCGTCTTTTCAAAAGTGCACAACCAATTGATACATAGCACATCTCTTGATATATTTCTTTTATCTGGCGTATTAAGCTTCATGGCATGATACGGCTTTATGTCTTTCGGTTTTCAGAGCTTTGCAGTGAGGCATAAATCTGATTTGTTGCACACTTGTCAGCAACCTCACCTCGGCCGTTTAAAATGAAGCTTTGAGCATTTTTCTTTTTTGCATAGCAGGACCTGTATTGAGTGGACAACCCATAAGCTTTGAATCGTTTTTAATGAGCCCAACCACCGAACAGTCCAGTTGATTTCCGTTTTTCTTCAACAGTCTGGCAAATTATGTAGCAGTTGACGTGAGATTTGATGGGAAATAATGTGGGACAACACTCGAGCGGCCCCTGGTGGAGACCGGCTGAACTACTTCTTATCACGTGACTTATGTTTCTCATCACGCGACTTCTTGTGAGTGATGACGTCATCAGGTGACTTGGCTGCGGCGGCAGACGCCTTATTCATCAAGGATTTGACTTTGATTTTCGGTACTTTTTCCGTCTCTCTGTCTGTCTTTTCATTTATGCTTATCATGGTCATCTGAAACAACACAAAACAAAGATTATTGTCAGATTATCACTTAAAATTAGGTATCAGCTGAAAAAAAGGCGATTTAATTATATATTTTACTGGTGATCTGAAATGGGTGGAGATATACGATGCATAAACAAGAAATTCCGACTAGTCGCGACAACTCTACTTTTTATGAATACAACTCACTTGACCTATCTCTTCCTCTTCCTCCTCCCTCAGTTTAATCGCTTCCTCCATCAGCAGCTTCATCTTGCGGTACTCCTCGCGCTGGTGCTCCCCGAGGTGGCCGATCAGCTCAACCTGCGCAACGGAGACATTTTAATACAGTAGACCTTCCTTTCGGCGACCACCCAATTTTGGGAATAAAAGTGGTCGCCAAAGTGGCGGTCTTGCAAAGTAGGGTAATAATAATTTTCTGTGTATTTTAATGTGTTAAATCTAAAATCTGATGGCCTTGCAAGGAGGCGTTGGTTATGCAAAAGAAGGTCCGCCCAAAGGAAGTTCCACTGTACAACAATGCAGGGTGTGAAACGAAGTCCCCGATATAACCAGACAATTGTTGGATGACAAATGTAAATTATAAGAATTTGTAAAAATTTTTGTCTGACACTGTAGAATTGTAACAGGAAATTGTCAAGTGTCATGATGACAATAAGGACATTGATCTGAATACACGTTCCGTATTCCCTCTAATTATGGCACCGTGTGCCAAGACATATTTTTGAGGGGGTGCCTTAGTTAGAAATATCAAAATAGCAACTTTTGATTGTTGCAAACATCTAATTTGTTGTATTTTACAACTGATAAAGTCTAATATAATGAAGAATATCACAGAAAATATCCTCCCATGGCACTAAATCAGAAGAAAAACTCTTACTTTTGGATTGCAGCAAAGAAAACTTTAATTTTTTTGTCTTGAAAAAGAGGGGGTGCCATAATTATAGGGGTGCCATATTTAGAGGGAATACGGTAATTATATTTTGGAAGTTTGGAAATTTGGAGCCTCTCATACGGCCATTTGATTTAAACAGTAATCGTTTAGGGTGCTGAATTTTTCTTACTTTTAAAACTTGCGACATATTATTTATTCCTTCAAATAATTTCTTTCAGCAATCCAGCAGAGTCTAAGATAATGTGCATTTACAGTGTTTACTTTGCATGTTATAAAACACACGAACAAACTTCTAACCTTTTGCGTGAATACTTCACTACATCCAGGGAAGTTACAGGTATACGGCTTGTCCCCATTATGCACCAGCTTATGTCGCTTCAGCGCGGGTCTATTTGCAAACTTCCGCCCACATGTTTCGCACGTGTGCACTGCTTCATGATGCGCCATATGCCCTGCTAAATGAGCCTTCTGTTTAAATTTCTTACCGCATACTTTACACTCGTGTGGTCTCTCTCGACTATGAGTCAATATATGCATATTAAGTGCGAAATTGTTTTGAAATCTCTTTCCACACTCATTGCATTGATTTGAGTTTGTGCTATTGTGCATGCGCATATGTCTATCCAATGTACTCTTATTTTTGAATATTTTCTTGCAGATGGTGCACTGTAAGGCAGTAGGATTGTGCTTTGCTTTGTGGCAGTAGAATGCCATTTTATCCGAGAACGTTTGAAGGCACACTCGACACTTGTATTCCTTCTTATGTTTGATCTCCCTGCAACGACATAACGTGAATCAAATTTATGCGTCCAGTAAATCGGATGGAACAGATTACTAAAAGAGAATTTGGCAAATGGGTCTTGGGAATGGAAGATCTATTTGGCACAAAGTTTTCGTCACAAATAACCGGCAATTTATCTGCTTGTAATTTGCCAATTTCAGGTACTAATTTTACTTTTATTCTTGTTTCAGTGATTAAACTGCATAAGCCAGGAAGACTAAGCATGTGCATGTGCATTTGTGTGTTTTGGTGTGCAAGTTTCCAAAAAGCTACATTTACCTTTGAACTTTAAACGTTGGAAGATCCTCGTTTTCTCTTTGCTCTACATCTTGCTCCATTTCCTCCACGTCTAAACTGCGATTACTGCCGTTTTCCGAGTCATATTCGTGACTTTCTACATTAATATTTTCTCCAATTGACCTACTTTCCACGTATGCTGACCCAGCTTCACCTCTAGCCGACCTGCTTCTAATTTTATCTTTACTAGACCTACTTTTCTCTTCAGGTGATCTAGTTCCTGATCCAGATTCACCCGCATTACGGGTCGTTTCGGCGCCTTCTAAATCGTCAAAATGGTAAGGGTCATGCGCACTTGATGTAAGCTGTGATGAAGTCGATACCGATTTAGATCTAATAAGTAACTTGAGCCCCGGTCTATCTGTGCTGCTGTATGCCTCTAAATCGGCCGATCTGGTCCTATTCTTTTCTTTGCTTGACCTATGTTTGACCTTGGGCAATGACCTAATTTTACTGTGTTTACTACCACTACTACTACTGTATTCCTGGTGGTGGTGGTGTTGTACCACACTTGACCTACTTTTGACCTCAGGTGACCTACGTTTCTCCTTTGGTGACCCAGGTTTGACCTCAGAATCATCCTCAGGTTCTACAACTATAATAAACGGTTCCTTGTTACTTGCCCTACTCTCACAGTAATAATCCAAACTTTTCCGCTTCTCGGCCTTCTTTGGTATTGCAGTCGGAAATACTTGACCAGATGACTCGATTTCACTAGCACTGTGTTGTCTTTTTCTGTTGCCGTCGGGCAACACAGAATTTTCCGTGATCTGACCAACTGATTGTGCAGTCTCTTCCAACTTCTTATCCTTCTTAGATTTTCTCAAAACTTCGTCTTCCAAGTTCTGTACACGTATGGTTTCACACCCGCCTAAGTTTAGCGGTTTCAACACCACAGTTGGTTGCGCATAAATCATCCCTTGAGGTATTCCCTTTGCTCCCCTGTCAATTGGCTCCTTACCACCAGCACCAGACTGTGCTACTACTGTCTTGGAAGTGACCTGCACGCCTTCAGCAGGGTGGCCTCTGGTCATTGGTCCTGGCTGCGACACAATGATAAGTGGTTGGGTTACCGTCTCCGATGTGGCCGGCGCATCAACATCAATCACCTCCATTTTACCTTCTTCTACACTTTGCTTTGACAGTTGTTCTTCCTTCTGTTGCAGTTGTCTTTTATATATTGCTTGCTGTTGCTTCAGTTTCTGCTGTTGTTGTCGCATTTCCTCGTCTATCTGTACTTTCAGTGCAGCTTGTTCCGCCGCTATCACAGGGACTGCTGGTGTGTGTGATGCCGCCACACCCTGCTGTGGAGCCACACCCGTCACTATGATCTGCTCCCCCTGCGGCACATGTGGCCTGAGGATCACCTTAAAATGCATTTATATTATTTTTATATGTAACAGTGAAATATGATGGACTAACACACAAAGTATCAAGGAACATTTTCAAGGAACCCCATTTATATCTTTCACAGCGTACAAAAGATTAAAACTATCGTTATATTGAATTATTCATGCATGACATACCACTACTTTGCTATTATATCTTCCTTACTTACCAACATTATCTGTTGAAATAAAATTCAGTAAAGGATAAGCAGGGCAGGTAGTGCGTGGACTCATTATAAATGTATGCACGAGAGCAAGAACAATGCAATTAAGTTGCAAGTCTGAGTTTCATAGAAATACGGTAAACGAGTTTTATTTCATGACCAGCGAGAAAAATGTTCCAACAATTAAAAAAAAAATTCAGCATGTTTCTACCTGAGACGTTGTCACGACGACATTAGGTGGCGGTTTTTTGTACGTGAGTTTTGATTGGTTCTGCTGCTGTTGCATCATCTCCTGTTCCTGTCTCTCCGTGAGCTTCTGCGTTACCATGGCGATGTGGCTCGTCTTCTGCTCATCGCGTTGCCGCACGTGAGTCAAGGCGTTCCAAGCCTGCTGGTCAGCCTGCTGCTTCGATTGATCTGGTAAATAAAGGGTTAAAAGAAAGTTTTGAAATTGTGGTACCAGTTGTACTGGTCCCAAACGGGGCCTACTAGGGAATGTTGCTACCCAAAATGTGTTAAATTTACTTTTTTCGGTCACGTGCAATACCAGACACAACCTCATGCAAGCTGTACAGCATGCTTACACCGTAGTGAAGGCATCAATTGTCATTTATCCTTTGATAATGTCGACTAGCATCAATCAGTGGTGGTGTGGAGTGAATGCACAGAGCAAGTGAAAGCTTAATATTAGTTCCATAATGTTTATTCCTTCATTTGGACATCTGTTCTTACAGTTCAGATACACGGAATAACATGTAATAACAGCTGAGGCAGATATGGCATGAATTACTCTGCCAAAGATAAAGATAAAAAGATAAAAATAGACATGAGAACTAAGATGCAACAGACATTTGGTTGAAACTGTACTGTCTCAGACCACATAACAGAAGATGAACGCAATTTATTTAGATATTACATGCAATTTGGCATCAAATATGGGTTGAACATGGAAATACATTGATATTTAAGGGATTTGTGACTGATTTGAACATGCAAAGCCATTTTATGCAGATCAGACACTGGTCACATTGACCACAATGTGTTTTAAATGAATGCAATTGCTATTACTGAACCCATTGGCATTTAGCAAAAATTAGTGAGATGATCCAGATCCAGACCAGAATCAGCTTATCCTGTACTGGATATGCTTAAATATGACATGCAAACTAAATTAAACCAATGAACTCCAGGTGTTTCTATCAGAAACAACTGGAAATGACTCCACAATTCACGAGCTATTGAAATATCCTGAAAAATACCCAAAAAAGACTTGCACACAAATAAACACTGTATGTAAAGGATATCTGCAGTACTAAATACCAATCCAATGATCTGAAGTGCCATTTGAAGTAGAGAGATGTGCAGGAAACCTGACACTCATAATAACAGTCAATGTCAGTCAGTAAGCAAAATGTGTGTATACAATGGCACATGAAGCAAAAGTGAAGAGCCCTAGCCTAGGGTGGATCAACCCCTGTTCCTAAATCATGTGACTGAACCATATATTGTCAAGTAACCCCTGACCCACACCAAATATGGGTTGGAAAATTCCCAAACTGTTGCAAAAGGTTCAGAATAAGTGGCAAAGACCCTGGATAACTCTTTTGCACCCAATGCACTTGATGTACTGATGGATTTTGACCAATAAACTGGAGAAGAGCCACACATGACCAATGATCATGTAG
>JBCAUI010460838.1:0-13813 GCA_038406195.1 Haplosyllis anthogorgicola
TTCTATGTATATATAAATATGCAATGCAATGTTGTAAAATACGGATACGGATTTAAAGTTCCCTTAACTGGTGGCTTAGTTGTACGGAACTCTTTCCTTCGCGGGAAGGGGAAATTAAGACGGGCCCCAGACCCCAATTCTTACTGTGCTCATACAATTTCGTTCTGCACGTCGGCAAGTTGGGCTCCCTTTACCAAATCCTTATTCCAACCACTCCGGTATTTCATGTGCATTATCATAGAGACGTCATTGCATTTTTATTGCAACATTTAAATATTCGTTGATAATATCCGAATTCGGGATCTGTCATATTGATGTGTAGCTAGTTCATAACAATCTGGTAAGATCAATTACTTTTCAAGTTTCAAAATGTAATTGATATTCTTGTGAAGTGAAAAGAAATGTACTGAAATAATTGAGAAGTCAATTATATTTTCATATACCGGTAATTGAACTGTAATTCAGGTACGGGCTAATGTAAGACCCAAGGTCTGAATCTGGTGTTCAACTGCAGAACAGTAGAATCATTTTGAGAGGTGACACGTTTGAGAGTCCAGTCCTGATGTTCCGCCATGGCTGCTTCAAACATTTCTTTTCATATTTTACTATTTTGCTTATTCATTTGTGGGGCCACTCCCCCTTTACGGCTAGTTTAGATGAAAAAAATTAATGGTCCCGGAAAAGGATGTCAACTGTGGTAACATCTTAAAGATAAAGCGAACTAAAAAGTTAAAAGGGTTTGATTTTGACCGTTAATGGTAATGACAACTGTTTTTTCTTTGCCTTGCTTGAAGCTACGATTATGTAATGTTCTTCAGTGTTCTGCTGGACTAAAGGAGGGATCGTAATAGACAACTGGATGCCGTAAGCTTGTATTCAGCATGCAGCTCCAGACTGCAAAATAATGGCTAATGGAGTAAACTTCTTTCCATTCACTTACTACCTGGTCTAGCCGCGTAGCATAGGAAGTATTACTAATGACAGAAGATGCGATGGAGGTGGCCATCACAAAAGCGCCGCTTGACCCTGGATGCTGCTACTGCAGTAGTGGTACATCTAATAATACTGCTCACCTCAATATGTTAACACTCCTGTCAAGCATTACTCTGCACCATCAGACTGGCAAGCTGGATAGTACAAGCTGAGAAAGTCTTCCTCTCGTTTAAGGCATTATTGAATGCTAGTCCACACAGGTTTTGGAAATGGATTTTCTCTTCAACAGGGTTGGCAGAAAGGGAAAGCCGGACTGAAGCTGATGTGGTCACACATGCCTCCAGTGGCCACTAAAAGATCAATATGGCTAGTTCGGCGCTGATAAAGTTGGGATATTTCATCTAGAAATTCATCACCAACTACAAATATTTGCAATTGCTCATGTCAGTGTACAACGCTCACTTCATTCGCACCAGTTCTTTGGGTTGAAGGCAAGCAACGTTTCAGTAGCGGGCAGGACCTGCATTTTAATGCTTTCGGTGTCTCTGTTAATGTAGCCTGCCATATTTGAAGCATGTCCAGTTTCTTTAGCCCCAGCCCAAAATACTGCAGCGACGGATTCAGGGGCCCGGGTACCCCCCCTAGCCCCCAGTTTTGGGGCCCCAGCACCTCAAAACACTAAAATTAGACTATATTTCACAAAAATTTTCAGCCTCGCTTCACTCAGAATAATATTTGAGAATTACTTTTTAAAAATTTTCCAGCCTTGCTGCGCTTGGCATCATTTTCATTACAATTTCTCCAGGCTCCCCTCTAGCCCCCAGTTTTGTGGCCCAAGCACCTCGAACACTAAAATTGGACTATAAGTTGAAATTTTTTTTACCTTGCCTCGCTCTGCATTATATTTAAGCATTTATTTTCTAAAAATTTGCCTGCCTCACTGCACTTGACATCATTTCATTACAATGTCACCAAATTTTTTTCTAGCCTTGCTTCACTCAGGAAAACCTACACTAAAATAACTAATGAAAAATTAAACATAAAAAGGTCCTCCCCAGAAATACAGGAGAATGCATATTTAAGGAAAACCCCGAGGACTTCTGGGGCCCCACCCTGTTACTTAACTGCTGTGCTCGCGTGAATTTGCTTAGCTCCATCGGCAAATATCGGCACTTGACAAGTTGGCCCACCCCCCCGACCAAATCCTGGATCCGCCCCTGTACTGTTCTGGAGCAAACCTCATAAAATGGAAATTTATATGTTCTTATTTTAAAGAAGTAGGCTGATACTCTGTATGGTAAGCCTCCTTTAGCTGAAAGGCTAGTTTGATTCCTCAAAGTGGTAAACCCACATACCGTATATTGCCTAATTAATGCGCATGCCCTAATTAACGCACACCCCCCTTTTTTTTGCTCAATTATGCAACTTTTTGCAAACATCAGCTACGGACCTTTGGTATGTAATACATAGAATTTTTTTAACTTGTCACACTTTTTTTCACTAAAACCACTACCTACTGTGTAGATTAATATTTTTTGAGATGTTAGGTACCATTGTTTCACAAAAATATACTTATAAAATCATGAATGTTGGGTGCCATTAGGTACGTTTCTATTTGCCATCTCAAACTGAAGCTGCCTGGGAGTCTGCAGTGGGGGTCCTCAAATAACACACATGTACAAAAATAACTCCTACGCGCATGGGCGTTAATTAGGCAATATACGGTACGTTTCTTGTTGACGCTACTACAAAAAAACCCCACTTTGATTGATCACATCATGTAGGGAACTAGGATGGATCCAGAAAAATTGGAATTGAAGAAAATTATTCACTTACGAAATGGCTACTATTTGAGAAGACGAATCTTCAGTAGGAATTAAAGGGATGTGGTAGAAGCGTGAGTGTGTTTCCAGTTTGAAACCCGTGGGTTTTTATTTTTTACTTTGCTTGAACGGCACGTGCCTTGAGCGACATCCTGCCTTTTACGGGAGTTTCATTATAATGTGGATCCTTAATGTTCATTTTCTGTCTTACTTGTGTCGAACGGCATTCCTGCCTTTTACGGCATTTTGGTTGTAGCAAATCAGGGTGCCGTTCAAGACAGGTTCTTTTGTACTTTCTTTTCTCTTGAAATATCCAAGCAGTTTATAATAAATTCCCCAGCTCTTGTTAAATTTATGCAGCTAACACAATATTTTATTGACTTGAAAACGAAGGAGACATATTTTATTGGCTTCACACATTTTTACCACATGAGATACAATGTGTTTTAACCTTAATATTTTTCTGGGTATTTATTTTTTACGATTTAATCGTGTCCATTGCAGTGGCGGTACTTCCGTGGATCTAATTATTATCATTTTATCACCTCCGAAGAAGATAGATCTAGGAGGGAAAATGTTCATGTTAAAAGCAGAGAGCGAGAGCTGAAGCAGCTTGCTATAGTATTGCTATTCGTCGCAAAGGCTGCCGTTGCTGCTGCTGCTGCTGCTGCTGGTACTGCCTCGGTGGTGGCTCTTCATGCTGCAACATTATATTTGGTTTGTAATACAGGTAACCATGGCAACTCAACGACAATTATTGATCAGCTGTTCGGAGCTCTCCTGCTGCAAGTCTCAGCTAAAAATAGAAACCAGCTTGTTAAGGCCTTTTGGAAAAGCTAGGTGTATTTCGTCGCCTTTTAGTTCTGACCGTGCGTTTTCTTCTTGAATTTTAAAATGGCAAAAGAATGTCCATTAAATTGGTAAAAAAATTGCCATGTTAGGAAAAATGCAGCATGTTTAACATTGGTTTCTTTCGCAAGCAAATAGGATTGTTTGTAATGACATTGCAGGAAGAAATCGAATTCGCCTCTCATGGGAAGGAAACGGTTTTATCATGTTTAACATTGTACAATTCCCATGTTACAACAATCCTTTTACGGACCGATTGAAAGATCTGGAGTCTATGTGTGGGACAGGGTGTGTGTGTGTGTATGAAACATTGAAAGATCCAGTGGTAGGGGTAGCCAAAAAATACATTCATTTTCATGGAATTTTTTCTGATATTCTTTGGTTCAAAGTCTCTTTTTTTCGCGCCCCTTCCTGAGAGAACTGCCAAGATCTGCCGCTAATAAATAAATAAATAAACAGAAGAAGATGGTCACTCTATTGGAAAATGGCAGTTATCATTTAGACTGGTAAATTTTGTTGATGGCATGTTTACCAAACGTGGTAAATTGGTGACTTTTGGTAAACAGTAGGGCAAGGGTTTCTGGCTCTTTTGGCATAACTACCAAATAGCCTACAGAATCATGAATCGTCCGTCGTATTCGTCGGTGTTGTCATCATCGGTGCACAGCCACTCCGAGCACACTATTGATCATAGAAACTTCATATCTTGCACACATATGCTCCCATGATCTATCTCAAGGCCTAGCAAAATTATGTTGTTGTGACCATTATTCCCAAATTGGCAGCCATATTTGCCTTTTCCATTGAACCTTACTGCTGGACACACAGTTGATGGTACAGAACTTGGCAGCCATATTTGTGTTTTTCATAGATTTATAGATTCTTATTCGGGATTTGATTTTAGACACTTTATCTGTATCCATGTGATATTGTAACATATATTGCCTTTGTTTTTTGATAATGCCAAATGAGCTCAGGTCCACATGGACCTATTTTTCATTTGTTGGATTACATTACATTACGTTACACATCGGATAGATATGTAATTTTGAAAATGGCCGTCACTTTGACGGGCAAACTACCGTGGTACAAAACGTAAACTTGAGTTGTTTGAATTTGGAGGCGAAACACATCATTGATGAGGTGAAATGAAGTTTTGCAATTGTTCAATTGGCAGGCTTTCGAATGGGTGACAACACCGTTTCACCTTGCAACGTGACTGTAAATGAATTTTTCGTTTTGTCTCATGATTTCTCTACGAATAAATGGTCTTTGAAGCCAAGACCACATTTTTTGCACATCAGTGCAAAAAGTGAGTAATTTTCACAGTGGACCTTTATCGCGTGCAAAGCAACTGCCCATGCATGTTGCCAGTTTCGTACCTTTGATTTGTGATCATACGTTTAGGGAGCTACTGCGTACATTATGTCTGTTGTTGGGATTACATCTTCCTCAGCATTTTTAATTACAAAATGAACTCAGATTAAATACAAGATCAAGAAACTCGCACAGCAGATAAACATGGAACTTGCACGAAAGTGACAAACTTGTGTTGCCTCTTTATTTACGTCAATAATTTCTTAAATCACAGTGTTGATCGAGAATGAAAATTTGGTATTATGGACAAATGGACCAGAGCTGGTGCCGAATGTTAGATAAAATTCGGCTGTCCGTTCATTTCATTCAAACGAATATTGGCGTTGTTCGGTAACCCACATAACCTGTCTAGCCTGTATCAAGTCATCGGAATTTGCCTAAGAAAATTATAATTTTTGTTGTTATAAACAGTTTGACCATTTTGGGTCAAAGTTACAATACATAATTTTTAATTTGATATTTTCCCATCGCCACGCGTTGAAATTCTGTTAAATGGAATATTCTCGTGAAACATTCGAATTGAGGGCCGAATGGAATTTTGTGCAAGGGCCAAGGCTTTTGGTTATCCACCAAAACATGTAAACAACATGCATGTTTGAGATAAATATATTGATATTATGCAAATATAACTCCTTCAAAATAATTGAACTTAATTTTGTCTAGATTAAGCTGTCAAAGCTTTAAGAGGTGAAATATCGTATCTCAGGATAACTCTGTGATGCAGCACAAATTTGGCTTGTATCTATTTCTAATAAAATAAAAGCTGTAAAGTTTTGGACAGGTGCCCGATATCGGACATGTATGGTAACTACACGTGTTTGAGATATTGACCCCCAAACAGGATACAGTTCGATAATCCGGATTTAACTCTGTTACTCGTCTCGTATATGTCGCAATCGTGGCGCACTGCGCGTAGAGTTATTTTTAGAGGTGTGCCTTATTTATAAATACCGGCAGTGTTCGAAATAAGACCAGTCCGTCGGACAATGACTGGCTAAAATTGATTCGGTCTGACTGATTTTAAAATCCGTAAGACAAATTTACAATTTAAGTAATAGTACAAATGATGCATTTGAGTTGACCAAGTCTCGTTCGGTCGGATTGGTTTCAGGACTTATTTCGAACAGTGAACATACCTTTGACCAATGTCTGACAAACTAGATTTGTCATATCTCACGGTTTTTGGCTCATTTGGCATATATGCCAAAGAGCCTATAGAATCATGATTTGCCCGTCGTCTGTCGTCGTTGTTGTTGTTGCCATCATTGTCGTCATCATTGTTGTTGTTGCCATCATTGTCGTCGTCGCCGTCATCTGTGAACACTCACCCCGAGCACACTATTGATCATAGAGACTTCATATCTTACACACATATGCACCTATGCCCCCCCCCTATGAATGCCCAGCAAATATTATGTTGCTGTGCCCATTATTCCCAAATTGGTAGCCATATTTGTATTTTTCTTTGATCCTTGCTCCTGGACATGCATCTGATGGAACAAACTTCATATTTGACAGTCATATGCACCTGTGTACCCTCTTCATTTCTTGTAAAAAGTATGTTGATGCCACGTATATTTCCAATTTGACAGCCATATTTGTGTTTTTCATATATCACATAATGGAGATTTCATCCAAAACACTTCATTTATATTCATTTGATATTGTGATTAGATTGTCTTAGTTTTTTGATAATGCCAAATGAGCTCAGGTCCATCTGGAACTATTTTTACATGAAAATGAACTAAAATACCTCCCCAGCGTCAAACTTTTGTTGCAGTTCCCGAAACAGTGGACCCAAGAAAGTTTTCCAATATTTCACTGACATAAAGTACAATTACAAACTGTCGCACAGTGGGGCACTGTCTCGGGGTTTCAGCTCGTAATGGTGCGACACTAAAAGCAATTGTACTTCTGTGCAATTGATACATCACAAACTATTTTTTCCTTGAGACAATTGTCTTCATTTGTAGATTTATCGGAAATATAAATATAAATTCTACCTGGTAGAAATTAGGGGTCGTAACCGATAAAATTTTATTGTCGATTTTTATCAAAGACAATTTATCGATAATAATCGATTATCAACTTGTGGTATTTAAATGAGAAAAATATTGAAATTAATGTATGTTATACGTAAGTTATATTTTTGTTAATTCTATCATAGGTACGTAATGAAGCCATTTCAAATAGAAATGTGTTTCATTTTGTACTTCTGTTTGTTAAAAGTTCTGCATAAAGTGGCTTCATTGTAAATTTTAATGTTATTGGCTTCCCCATTCTTTTCTTTTTCTTTTTTTTTTTCGACTTGTAATAGCAAGCAATTTGATTACTTTCAATATCGTTTTTATCTTGACTTCAGTAATCGATTATGAAATTTGATTACAGTTAAGTTATCGATAACAGTATTCTATCGATAATAATTGATTATCGACAAAAATCTGAGACCCCTAGTAGAAATATGAAGATACCAAATTTGATTGGTTTCAAAGTTACGTTCAGCTTGCTTGGATGTAAACGTTCAAAATTTTTTATCTTTCTCTGTTATGTCAAATGATAATTTAAAGTGATTAATTCCTAAAAGGGTTATGGTAAATTGTGCCATAACTAGAAAGGGCCCCACAATTACGTGCAGTGAGACCTCTTTTGATCGGCACCAAACTTCTGCTTTACAAAAGTGTAGGGTAAGACAGCATGTCTCACAGCAGACTTACAATTACATACAAAAAAATACTGGAATATTTCACCCAAACGGTATCGTGTGAGACAATGTCTCTCAAAAGAGATGTCGTAAAAGGGAGATCCGTTCTCTTGTAATCCAGGCGGTTTAGAAGAAGGAGTGGTTGCACATTGGTAGTTCCGGAAGAGGATCCTAAACATGAGGAAGATGCACAAGCACTGACAATCTTAGTGTTGATTCTGTCGAAAATGGTCAAAGCGAAGCAGATTTCATGGAAAACCCAATAATAAATTGAGCGTTTAGATTTACGTCGCTTGAACCACGCGACTTTTGATATTTTGACTACAGTATGAGGTCACCTCTCATGCAAGATCGTGTAGTCGTTAAAAAACTTTACTCATTATAAAGAAACGTGTTAAAATTTTGTCCCTAAAATGTCAGACCTGAAGCATGGGAAGAGTACTGTTAGTTGTTCGAGAACAACACGGTATATGGCTGTTCAACCAAATTTAGTTGCACCCTTTTTTGTGACATTTACGATACTTCATTTAATCAAAATGATTTTTGTGTCACTGATGCAAAGACACAATAGGCGTCTGACTCCGAATTAGCATATTGTGTGCATGGTGTTAATTATTGGGCAGGTCATCTCAGACACATGCCTCCTTATGCCCAGGATGTAAAATTGGAACTAGGAAAATGCAGAGTAATGTTTAATTACAATACCGTACAGATTTTAATTAAAACATTCTGGTTTCTGGAAAACCTTCGAAAACGAATTGCAACGTAGATTTATCAGCTGATCGTTGGTTTCGGATGTAGAATTAATCACGTCCCGTGTTAATATTAATATACTGACGGATACTAGTCTCGCTGCCTCAAGTGCAGACGAACCGCACATCTGTTTAGACTGTGGTGTGACTGTATCGTGACTTTTTTGGCTCGTTGGACATTATTTCCAAACTTGTTCGTCGTGGTCGTCGTCGTTGTCTGTGCACGCTCACCCCGCATTATGGATCCGGTCATGGCTGGGCACACAGTTGATCACAGAAACGTCTGATTTGTTGAATGTTATCATCTAGGTATATTCTAAATGGCTTCTAAGTGGAAGAAAACGTTTGCGGGAAAAATGCAGGAATGGCACAAGGAGAGAGAGAGGGTCCCATTTGCCTCCCCAAGCGGCGGGTATACCCTTCTGGGACATGAACCTGGCAACCGGGCCTTGAAGTCGGAGACTACAGTTCGAGATTATTTGAAATGCAACCCTCGCCTTCCTGGAAATAATGGTCCATGGGTTTTCATTGCGGAATAAACTTCGGTGTCAACCAAAAGATCTCGTCACCATTGATATTGTATTCTAAAATGTTAGGAGATGGACCATGTGTCCTACAGACAGAAACAGTGCGTCCCGCTTAGTTCAAACACGGAAAACATGGGGAGAGTGGTTGAGATGACCCGTTTGGACACTTTGGTAAATTCAGATTTTTGTTTATCTCGAACTCGTTTGAGTTTCCCTGGAGGTTCGAATGCTTATCAGTCGAGTTGTTTTACGGTCAGAAGGATGTGTCGTTGATGACATCCTTCTACTTACCAGCAATGCCGCCATCCCATCTACACCCTAAAGGTGAAGGGAATGAAATGCCCCTCAGTTTACGGTGGGAAAATAGCAATAAGACCTGAAGGAATATCGGCAGAAGTGCTTCACAACTGCTGTCACTTGTCCGTCGTCGTCCTTTCGTTCGTTTGCCTGCATGTTCCTGCAGCTCCTGCTGCCTGCAAGTACAAGCTGCAGTCAAATACAGCAAAGTACAGGCGACACCAACCTTAGCTGCAGCTGCTGCTGCAGTAGTTTTGCAATAGCAGGCAGTTGTTAGCTGCAACGCAATATATGGTCAAATCTTACCTTGAAAATATAGCCGTCTAAAGCCTGCGTATTGTCGCCCTGTAACGACATTTTCTATTCATTTTCTAGTTTATTGTGCATTTCCATTAATAATTCTTCCACCCGACTGTTAATTTACCATATGAAATATAAAGAATTTGGGGAGATTTTTAAATCAAGGGAAGGGCCTGGGTTTAAGAATATTTTAAAGCGAACACTCAAATTGTATGGCATCCACACACAAAACTGCTGTAGTCATGATATCGCAGCCGTTCTTTGCTGTATATTTAGCCGATATTTGTGCAATGGGAAATTTCCATTTCAATATGGTTGACCATTGTTCGTTCTTTACAAGCAAATCCATCGCTGTTACACGTATTATTACATTCTGCGTTGCGATTTATGTAATAATATAAAGTAAATGGCAGTGGTTTTTCAAATATTAAATTCATTAGGATCGTGTGAAAAAAATAAATGGTTCCATTTATGGTAAATATCTAATGTGATACACATGCCACAATTAATGTGTTTGATTTTTTTTCACCCAAAATATTGCAACTCGCCGTCATATTTCAGTCAATGACGAGGAAATAAATACTGTACATGTGCAAGTATTATTGTTATCACGAAATATAATTTCTTTAATGGTGTTTATTTTTCTATTTCAGAATCCGATTGCCCACTGCTGGTCAGAACCTGGGCATTTCAAACAAAAATTCTGCAGCGTCTGCCGAAAACGGTTAGAAGACTGCACTGCAATACGATGTGAATGTAAGTACACAAACTTAGCAGTGCTAGGTTATTTTGCTGCCAGAAGCGGTAGCTAAATGTTGCCTTAGCCTGTGTAGGTCCAATTCGGTGTGAAAGACGTTACGTCATAACGTCATGCCAGTTGTGCAAGGTGCGCATGTCTCTGGCAACAAGCATGACATTATGACATTACGTCAATGTGCGCATTATTCTCGGACACCGCACATTACAATTAAAGCAGTTTTACAGTGTGTTTTCACAACCCGTGACACTAGAGAAGCAGGCGTTGGGTGTAAAGTTAAGCCAATGAGGCTAACGCTAAAGAAGTGGCGTTATAATGCCAAATAGAGGGTAGAAGTTATTAGGCAAGAAGGTGTTTATGTCGGAAAATATTCTGCCAAGTGTAGACACTAACGTTTGTATATTGCTCCAAAATGACAAAGTAATCTTACTGTACATGACCTAAAAACCTCGCCAATAAAAGGTAGAAAACGAATAATTTTGACCACAATAAAAAGTATTTAGAAGTGGGATAAGATACGAATATGATTTGACATATTTTTAAAGAAAGACAATTACTTTTCATTTGATCAGCTTAGATTGTATTTCCCTTAAGTCTCCAATTTAAAAGAAACCACCCTCTGTTAGTAGCTGTAATAAGAGGAAACAACAAACAAAATATTGCTCTATTTATAAATACGTGTGCGTGCGTGTGGTGGTGCGTGGCGGTGCGTGTGTTGTGTGTTACATGAAGCTGAACCAGAGTAAACTAATCCCAATCATTATACGTTTCTTACATTTCAGTATGTGACTATTACGTTCACCTTGAGTGCCAGGATTTTGTTGTTAGTGATTGTAAAGAATGTTCCACCTACACACCAAATCTAGAAAAGGTAAGTTGCTTTAAACTCATGCATGAGAGGTGAGTAGATTTCTGGCCATATCAAAATAAGGGTCCCAGTGGCTACAGAAGGCGATTGTGTACTTGTCCCAGAGAAATTCCTGTGAAAAAGTATTAATTGTCCTTATTCAATATTGTCGTGCACTTTGGCTCACTTGGAATTCAAACTAACAGTGCAATTCAGTTGTCCAACGCTAAAATGTACATACAGCATTTAAACTCCCCAAGTTGTGTAGATTTGGGGGTTAAAATATGATTTGCACTGTAAATATAAGTCATTGCGACAGTCCAAGTCTTACTGATTAAAATATTTCTATCAAAATTCAGAAACCATTGAGGGTACACATGTCACTGGTACATGCTAATCTTTCCTCAGCTCACAGTCGTCAGTACGAAGAAAGTCCCTGTGTCAAATGTTTGACCAGGTCCTGATATGTTCCTATACTTTAGATCCCCAAGTTGTGAAAATTGTAATTATGATACTCCAATTTGGATTTCAGATTAAACTTGTTCCAATCTTGATACAAGCATATGAAAACATCGCACTTTGGAACAAAACTTAAATGTTCAAATCAAAATCAGTGATAAAACGCAGTTGATCCTTGATTCACAATTCACTGATTGAGCCCCGTTCTGGTCAAGCACAGTGGTTGCTTGAATCTCTTAATCACACAGGTCACTTGATACCTCAAACATCATTCAAATTAACCGAAGTGGACATCACATAAAGTGTATCTCTTGACTGTGTACTGTCGGGTTAGTAATGCCCCTTTAAATCTGTATACCATGCACGCTGAGATTGCGCTCAGTGCAGCACTGATTTCACCTTTACCCGCACAGTCGTCATGCTAGTATTGCCAAACGTTTAATTTCTTTCTTGTTTGCAGGGATCAGCAAAACAGTATCACCACTGGCGGGAAGGCAACCTGCCACGAAACTCTAAATGTCTGCTGTGCAAGAACAAAACGTGCTGGTCGGCCGAGTGCCTGGCCGGTATGAGATGTGATTGGTGTGGAGTGACGGTAAGTACCTTACCCTTATCATGTTTCTTCCGGTGGCGGATCCAGAATTTCTCGACAGGGTGCAAACTCTACGTTTTGCATAAAGATCTGGGAAAACCGCATGAAATTAGAGAAAAGGAACAGTGGAGAGGAGGAGGGGGCAAACACGTATGCGTACCGTGCACCCCCCCCCCGGATCCACCAACCAGTACCTTCTAATCAGCAGGACATGTTATCCTGAAATAATGATTGAAGTAAATATTCAGTGTACTTGTTGGGAAAGAAAATTCTAGTAAAATTATTTTAAAGGGGGAAGGTGTAGCAAAGGGGCCTCAAATGGAGCCCTACTCTAGCTTCCACTCATATTTAATGTGTTAGTATCGTACCATATGCAGGTGCTAAGCCTTATTTTTTACTACAGTCAAATGCTTAAAATACAATAAGATAAATAAAGAGAAACTGTTTTGAGATCACATACAATCGGTATGTGTGTTTTTACCTAGAAGGTCACTGACCAGGCAGTCGATATTAAAGAGAAACCAGAGTTCCACACTAACTCAACTAACGATATTGAAAATAACATGTAAATGTACCGCGACCAGCCCACATGGTCCATTCAAGCATTGGTACATTCATTCAATGTATTCATACAAAAACCTCAATTGTTTTGCAAACAATGTTCAAACGTCAGGTACCTTAATTCGTTGTGTCCTGAATACTGCAGTTACGAAACTTGATTATGACATAACTAGTGACGTATTCATTCGATAGATACGCGACAAGAAAGTTGTGTCGTAGGATAGGGGTGGGGTGGGCAACCTGTTATGTCGAAGTGACCACGTTAGCTGAGAATTCGAATCTTATTCTCGCATAGGTTGCGTAAAAATGTTTTATTTAATTGTTTGGATTACACTTCCTTGGGCATTTTAAAATCAGAAAAAACGGTTAAAAAATATATTATTTGACACATCAGTGGCAATGGTGTGTGCACATTTATTTTGTCTTCTGACATTTTTTGCATTTAGGCAAAAATTAGAAGAAAAAGACGCATCAACGGCAGCCAAACAAACAAAACAAGCAAAAAACAAATTAAATTTGTTGAACTACATTTTCAGCCGCTTTCATATTTGGAAAGTAACCGGAAAAAAATTTGTGACACTACGTCAAAAGTGAAATGAAATCCCAACAAATTAATAAAGTGCCTCAAACGTAATATTACGAGTTATTGATATACAGTTTATCACGACAGATATCCGTAAATTTAGGACTTGACTTTAATCAAATAAGATATTTGTGTTAGTAACACTCTCAGCGAACGGAAACCTGCCGAAACTTTGGCAACCTATTCCTTCGCATTGTTCGAGCGTTGTTAAGATCATAGTGTTTTATTTGTTTGCATAAGCACCAATTGCACTTGGGTGCTGAAATGCCAAATTATTTAAAGATATTAAAATTTAAAAAAAAGGTCAACAAACAATATTTTCGCGTGGACAATATGTTTACATCAGCACATCCCACTTTCAGCGCGGCGGGAAACGTAAGGCCAGACTTTTTCTATTTGTTGGATTACGTATCAATGGAGGAAATTTTTGAGAGCGGCGATCGGGAAAAAAATAA
>JBCAUI010460949.1:0-13812 GCA_038406195.1 Haplosyllis anthogorgicola
TTCTTTTTTCTTTATGAAATTCATTACGTTTTATGAAATTCATTATGTTTAATGAATTTCATTGTTTATGTAGGAGATCCCTTACTGATAGTGTTGTCATGTTTTAATTCCTTCAAATTTTCAGACAGATCCATTTAAATCACTGCATCGTAAAGAAAAATGGCATATTCAACTCGGCATCACCACAACCAGTTGCTCTTCAATATTGGTGTGCCAGCGATGCCTGCAAACATGGCTGCAAAGTTCCACAAAACAGAAGCTCTGGTTGTTGAGAAATTCGGTCCATCATTGACTCCAATGTCAACACCAATAGCTTCACAACCTTCACTGCCAGTGAGTTTATTGTTAAGTTAAAAGCGAAGTGTGGTACCACAACTGTTGTTGTTCATATTCGTCTGAAAGTAGTTTGTGAATGTTGTAAACCGAAACATAGATGAGATGGTTAAGTCAGTGTGGTCCTCATGTCTGATGCGCAATACTGCTGCTGCAGAGCTGTCTTTTTCAAATTAGATAAAATTTATGTCATCCTACAAACAAATATACATGTATTTAAACTATCAATTGTAACTCATAGCTACCATCACCAAGATTTGGAAGCAATTACAAATTACTAAACGATCGTTTCTTTCTTTTGTTGCTTCCGTACCAGGCCTTTCAGTTTTCGGCTGTGTCTCAGGATAGACTTTCCGTCGCTCTCCAATTAGCCAAGAGAGACATTAAACAGAAGAAGCTGGATGAATCACTGAAGTCTCAGGAGAAACTTGAGAGAAAAGCGAGTAAACAGAGTCATGGGGTACAGTCACGTTATTCCAAGGAGGCACTCAAAAAGAAGTCAAAGAAAGTTGTGAGAGGGAAAGACAAGGTACGTGTGTGCCATAGTTGCACGATTGATCACTCAGATACAGCGGAACCTGTGTTTTACGTGCCTCTATTTTACGTGAAAGGTCTATTTAACATACCAATGTTTAATATAAGACCTCTGTTTTCTGGGAACTTGTCATTTACGCAAGGTAAACCTCTGTTCCTTGGGGTCACGTAAAACACAGGGTCCACTGTTGTTAGACGGGGAATAGCAAGAATTTAGTTATTTTATTGTGTAAGTTGATACATCAGAAAACATTCCTGAATACTTGTCTTCATGCAGGCTAATGCCATGGGAAGAAGTCACACCAAGGATACCAAGGTGTCGTCTCGATGGAATAAACCAGGAAATATGGTGCTTCATGTCAGGCAGAGTAACTACAACAACTCTTCTCTTCCAGGTCAGTTCTCACAATAAGCGCATTTCTCGTGCTCTAATCAAAACTGTCTTATGACAGGCCATGATAACTTTCATGTGCATTATCAATGTATTCGTATAAATGCCTATCTGAACATGCAGGTGTGCACTCGCATACAATTACACACACAGTAGAACCTGTTTGACATTTTGCTTTTTCCGACAGTTTTACCCTTACTTGAATCCCTGATGTTTATTTTACCTGTCTCGAGCGATATTTCTGCCCTTTACGGCATTCTAGTCGTTACAAAGTTGGATGCCGTTCAAGACAGGTTCTACTGCACACTCACATCCGCACTTGTGAAAGCAAGTATCACCCAAGCCTTCAGTGACATGATTTCTTCTATTTTGCAGCTGCTGGTATGTCACCACCGACAAGAGACATTGATCCGGACCCTCACTTAGTCCCATCCAATCCTCAGGATCAGAAGTCTCTTCAAGAAATCAAGCATCTCAGAGCCGAGGTTAACAAATGCCTCGACCAAATACTCAAGATAGAAGAAAGTGCTCAAAATGGTAATTGTACTTAAATTAAGAAATGGAATCAAGTGGCAAAACTAAACAGTACATTTTTTACAGTAACAACGGTGACTTTCATTTCTTTTGAAGGCCTTAAGTTGGGTTTTTATTGTGAAATAAAAAAAAACGTTGCTGAGCTGACAAATATAGTATTGTTTTCCCGTTGGACAGGTGGTGTGGCAAAAAGAAGATTACCGGGTGAAGATGATTTACCGGACTACGAGGTTGCACGTCGACGTGCACAGCGAGCAGAGGAGCAGGCATCTCGTTCAGCCAGACTTGTCTATAACCTGCAGCAACAGGTCAAGGACATTCAGCATGAGATGGACAGACTGAGACCTGGGACCGTCAAACCAAACAAGAAGGCAAGTTGAATATGAATTGCGAAGCGTTAATGACAGGTTGAGAATTCTGTGTAGCATTTGAATGAAGTGAGTCGGTGGTGTCAAAAAGTGCCACCCAACGCCCACTTTCACCAATCTGGGCTGCAAATTTGAAGGAAGTATATTAATACCACACATTGTTTGACACTATCACAATTTATTCAAATTTTCCAGTACTGAGACCTTTTCTGGGGTGAACGGGTGGCAACTTTTCGAATTTTAGCGGCACTACTATTTTATTCTGACACCACTGGTGATTTGTATTCATTGACACATGTGTCACTGTTCATCTTTTGTTGACAGCAACCAGGTCTGACTGCATAAATTACTTACGAAACTATACAATGGAGATCAGAAAAAGTATCCTACTGAATGAAACTTGTTCTCAAGTATCGAATGATGCCTCAAGTAATTATTTCTTTTGTAGAGTCAGCTGTTGTCTCGATTGGCAGCAGCACATCGTGGAGCGATCAGAGCGTTACAAGCATTCGTAACGCAGCTGGAGGACCATGACTGGACCCGAGGTTTACCGAAAACTCACCAGGAACTCACACTGTTAGTGCGACAGCTCGCATTGTGCTGCGCTCAGTTAGAAGTCGCAGGACAGAGTTCGGTACCCGATTCCGTAAAGAACCTCATCAAAGATATGGCAGTGAGTGATGAGTTATCAAAATAAGTGATGTTTATTGATGTGAATATTTGATAAAAAGTAAGGGCTCGGCCTCGCCAAGCTTTAGCGTTTGCTGTAGCTTAAGCATTGAAAAATTATTGGCATGCTATGTATTTAAAGCAGTGGTCACACTGAGTAATAATACTAGCTATTAAAGCTTGGCATGGCCACTTCACTGAACCATAAAGGAATGCAATTATTTTTCAAATTAGCGCTAAAGCTAAAAATATGCCAAAACTTTTTTTTGCCGGCTCCCAATGAGGTATGCTGTCCTGTAAGATGCAAAATAAACTAATGCTCATTCATTTTACGTCTACATTTGTAGGAATATAACATTGCTTTGGAGAAGGAGTTTCATGCATCTCCACCCAGATGTAGAAGACCAGGACCATCAATTACTCACCACCAGAGGTCACCTGCAAGTCGGCAACTCTTCACTGATATTGATGATAGTGTTGTAAGAGAACAAGAAGTGAAGAGATCGGCAATCAGAAAGGAGGTTGTAAAAGGTGACGCCGCATGTGGTGGTGGTGATAGTGATAAAGAGAATGTTGCTGGTGATGGTATGTTGTTGTACTGTTGGTTAGACGTTTTGAGACTCAGCTTTGTTGGTGCGCTTTTAAAGGATTTTCTTTTAATTGCTGATGTAATGCATTACATTTTAGTAGTATTGTTTGAATGGCAAAGTAATTTCTGAACACTGTGAAAAATGTCCACATATGAACAAAATTTTGTGTATTTCTCTCATCTTCTTTCATTATTTATTTTCCTGTTGTTTGGTCTGTTGCCATGATTGTTACTATTTAGATTTTCATTTCTTTCAACGCAATCTCCGCACATCTTTTGCATATTGATGCTACACATTTCACACAAATTTGATAAAAATGAGACATTGTAGATGTCAAAATTTCCTTCTTCACGATATCTTCGATCAAATGCTTCAATAAACAACATTTGCATTGTTGCTTGCATGTGTAAAGATAACTAAACCAGCCAAGCATCGACCCCATAGCGGTGAGCTATAATTCTCAAAGATGATTTCTGTAGCTTACAATTGTACTTGATATCGCACAGAATTATAAAACAAGTGACCTTTTGCAGCTGGAACATCTAGTCCGGAAAGAGAATCCGTTTTACGACAGGGAATTGCAGCCTTGGTCAGAGCAGCAGAGAGTCCGAGGGTCCCCGGCAAACACAAGGTATGTAGCAAACATTAAATTAACACTGCTCGTGTCCAATCAAACAATCAAAAATTTATGACTGTGTATTAGATACGTACATAGAAATTTGTGGATGGCAAACTAACCACGACTTTTGGAAAAGAGTGGATATGACGTACCCTATTACTGAAGCAGCAGGTCAGCAAATGGCCACAGCTAAAAAGTCATATACAGAAGTTAAGTACAATATTGATATCAATATTTTGTTGTCCTTAGGTTCCTCCACTGAATTTACCGAAGAGCCCAAGAGTGCCAAGGTATTCAGCTTATGACAGGCATGTAATGCAGTGTGATCGTATGAAAAAGAAAGGCGTTATCATACCGGCTGAATTGCAGGTTTCAATTTTACTGTTCACAACAGCATCTTGCAATAAAAAATGTTTAGTAACGAAACGTTACAAAGATATAGTAAAAAGGCTTATCAGGGAAGAATAGGGTGTATTGATGCACGGTATAATTGTTATCTCTTAGGCTAAACGAGACCGCACTGGATCTGCGCTGCCGGTATACACGCGAGAAGGACATTTCGCCGAACCAACCGTTTCGTCAAAGTTAAAAGAAGTGCCGCCACATGAGCGACCCGTTCCAGGTTCACCACGATCTCCAAGGTTTGTTGTAGTAATATTGACATAAATGACAGACATATGACACATTTGTCCCAGAAAACCCCTTACATCGACATTACTATCACCCAACCACAGTGGAACCTGTTTTGAGCTGCACCCTAAGTCTTCAGGGCAAAGATGCAGTAAAAGGCAGGTATGCGGTACGAAACAGGTAAAATAAACATGAATAATAAGGATTAATTTTTGAATGCCCTAAAAAAGGTGCCACTCGAAACAGGACAGGTTCTACTGTACCTTGTGTTACTAATCTTTTTGCTGTATGCTGCCGCTAATACCGACAGTTTCAATTCACTAATAAACATTTATAATTTCGTCCTAATTTTGATCCATTTGATACTTGTTATATGAGCTATGTTCATTTTCATATTATGTTCAATCATTGCAAAGCAGTATTTTTCAAGTATTGCCTCAACCGAAGATAACGATAACGTAAAAATCAAACGGTTTGCGACTCAGATAGGCACATAAACAAAATACTTTTATGCAGTAAAACTGACACTGGAGTTTAGGTTGTAAGTGTTTGAATGATTTATTGTCTGCAAAGTGAGATAGTTACACTCTCTTTTTCTCGGAAATATTTACAATTGTATGTACAGGAGAACACATTTTGCACAGTTTAAATTACAATACAGTACATTTGTAGTTCCAGATTATGAACGACTGCTGTGCAAATCAGGCTCTCTTGCACACATAGCACCATTGTATACCATTGTGTGAATCAATGTATGATTAGTAGCAAGACGGAGAATCTTACAACAAAAATATGCAGTATTCAATAAGCAATACAGTACACAGATTCATTATATCGTGAAATATAAATGTTGCCTGTGTCAAACATGCAATCCTTTGTATGCCAAGGAAAATTCAATATAGGAATAATCATGCACAAGAATTACAACCGAACTGAATTTGTGCTCTATACGAAAAATCGATGTCTGACTCGTGTCACAATGTAACATAATCTGTGCACTGTATTTTATTGGAAAATGCATATTTTATGTTTAACGTGTATCCAGTGACTAGTTCCGCTATTCCGTACTTGTTTGAAATCTTCCTTCCATTTCCATCACTTATCCATTGGTCGTTGTCTTGTCTTTTTTAAGTGTTGATAAAACTACAAGTACACTGTACGTAAATCCTTATGCACTAAAGAACCTTCTGTATGTGTCCATTTTCACCGTGTGGCTGATCCAATGCATCACGGCCTGAACGTTTAAGTTGGTTTGACGAGCTAAGAACTCGATCATGCTGTATGAAACCAGGGGATTTCTGTTCCTGTTGTACCAGTTACTCAGAATCAGCTCTGCGTTGTTGTCAAGGTGATAGTGACGTTGTGACGGAATGAAGTACAGGAAGTTGATGATTTCGTCAGGTCTGTTGCTAGGTGACGACGGCATATCTGTAGTATGTGCTCCTAGTGCTAGAGGAGGGTTGTACGGGCTGGAAACTGCGCAGGATTTGGAGACGCTCGGTTTGAACGGTCGTTTTGGCGCAGGTGTTGAAGGTGAACTTGGAGACAACGAAGCTGGACGCTTTCGAGAAATAAGCTGTGTGTGATCGGTTGCACCTGTAGTGAAATCTGTAGAAATGGTTACAGAACCAGCACTTGATCCTGTGGCTACAGCTGCCTTGAACGGGCGCTTCGCCACTGGTGCTGATGGTGAAGACGGAGAAGAAGATGCCCTTCGTTTTCTGCTAACTGTGGCCATGGAGGCTGCAGGAGACGCTTCACTGCCACTGCATGAGGATCCAGAACTAGAGGTCCTTTGACAGTTGATCCAACATGTGATCACAGCGGGTGCCATACCAGTTCTCTGTGAGAGGGCACTGAGTACTTCCTGTGAAGGGACGCCGGTTGGACTATTCCACATGTACCATTTTTCCAGGATTTGTCTCGCTCTGGGTGTCAGGGTTGTGGAGTAGGTGGGTGGAGAAATGCGAACATCGATGCTGGCATTTGGATAGGGTGACACCTCCATTGGGGAGAACACTGGTGAGGATGTGCTGCGTACAGGAGTGATTGGTGAGCACAGTGGCTGGTATACAGTGTTTGGTGGAGTCGTACACAGGACTGGCTGTTGTGGTTCTTCTTCAGATTCTACATCAGATGACAGCTTTCCACATGCATTCTGGTCACACGATCTGGATTGTTTCCCAGGTGAGTTTGCATCAGGTGCAGCAAACGGGATATCAGCCCATGCAATACTGTTTGAAAGGGATTGCATGGGTTCAATCACAATACGGCGTGGAGTCGTGTTTGCTGATCCAGAAGACTCAGACCTAATACTTACGGGAGAAAGTGTGGATTCGGATGCGACAGGTTGAATAACGATCGGGCTGATGGATGGTGATGCGAGCCCATCCAGGTGGCACTTTCCTTGGTGATTGGAAGCAGACAAATCTAGAGGACGTTGACATTCATCAGCAAACAGTGACCATGGTGAATGATGTCTTAATCTAACTGGTGTTGGAATG
This sequence comes from Haplosyllis anthogorgicola, assembly GCA_038406195.1. Taxonomy (NCBI): domain Eukaryota; kingdom Metazoa; phylum Annelida; class Polychaeta; order Phyllodocida; family Syllidae; genus Haplosyllis; species Haplosyllis anthogorgicola. Next base: position 7,173 of record JBCAUI010460949.1, read on the forward strand.
TGAACATACGGTCGCGGGAGAAAAGGAGGCACCGGACTAAGCATACCAAACTCCACTGAGGCATGCTGGGGCGGCGTTGATGTAGGTATGTGTGCGTATGGAGTTGGAGGGAAGGGACTGACCGAGGCTGATTGGAACTTCTGACAGATGGGCGTGGATGTGTATCCAGGGTGCAGTGCATACTTGAAGACTGATGCATCTGAATTGTTGCTGTATTGTGATGTGGACAGCTGGGCACTGGCGGCTGATCCTGCAGTTGTTGGTGCTGGGGCCTCATTGCGTGCCGGGGAAATGGGAGAGCACAGTGGCTGATACAGTGCTGTCTTGACCGGAGTCCGTGGGCGGCTGGGTTGAACTGGTGACAAGCCAACTGCAGGGGTAACCGGGATGAACCCCGGAGTAGCCGGGGACAGGAAGGTGAGCTTCAGGGAACTGCGGTGTGGTGACGTCAAGTTGTTGGGCGGACGTGGCTGTGCGTCTCTTTCGTTGACGTTGCGTCTTTCTTCACCAACGAGATCCCCGAGGTAACTGTCACACACCGGCGTCTCAGGCAACTGAAAAATAAGAATATAGGAATTACATAAGCACTGATTATTTCTACAATTGTTTGCCGAGAAAAATGTTATAGGGATTACACTACTTTTATGTTGAAATGATGGCTACAGTGAAATCTGCATTGGGCGTACCACCTATTTGGCGAACTACTGTCTTTGTTAAGTATTTTTTACTCCATCGGGCAACCTACTGTCATCCACGTACCTTTTCATGGAAAAAATGGGGAGTCATGTCAAAAATTGACAATGCTGACGCATGATATATTTGCATCCAAAAATTGGTCAATATCTTTACTTACCAAAGAATTTCTGGGTTTCATGGAGCTTGGTGAGCTAATGCTCTTGGTGATATTGACTGGAGTGTACATTATGCAACTTGTAAATCTCAAGTGAAATTTCACAGTGGAGACTCTGAATACTTGAAGGCTTCAATGAGCAGCTCAAGTGAATGAGTTGAGCTTCTCAACTTGAGTAAAGTATTTATACACGTGAGCAAACGCGTCACGTGATTGAGCTCTTCTGTCATTGGTTCATTCAGAGATCAAAGATGAGCAGTTTGCAACATCAAAGATTTTCAAAGGAGTAATTGATCAGGGAGTCAAAGAGTCCATTTGATCCTTTTGTTTAACGTCAAAGAATTTACCTGCTCAGGTGTTAATAGCAATTAGCACCTGGCGACATCAAAGGTGAATTGGATGCAAACATCTCTCCTGCAAACTCACCGGGGCGTGAAAACATATCACACCTGAGGATATCGATGGGATCAAAGCGTGCAAACATCTCACTTTAAAAAGATCAAAGGACGCAAACAAATCACTTTGTAAAGATCTAATAATGAAGACATCTCAATTGAAAGAATGAAAGAGTATTATTACCTTAGACATAAGAGAACGGAATCAAATAGCATTACATTTAGAAAATTGTAATAAAAGTGAAAGAAGAAAATAAGAGACAAAACAACGAAATCGACAAAATATCTAAGGCACTGCATCTAAAATGACAAATGCAGAAGTGAATTTCTAGGAAGATTCGTGTATTATTTAGACTTTCGAAATGATCGAAACTGGTAAAAATTTAGCAGTGATGGTCTTTCATACATTTTGTTGTTTTAACAAAAACGATTTTCGCATTAATTTTTTCACAATGTTTTCCATTCGTTACTCCGCAGATCTGTTGATAATTTAACTGTCGCTAATAACCTACTTTTTTTTATTGTATATTTTGTTGTACAGGAGATCATCTACAAGTCCTCGCCGTGGATTTCCGAGCCCTCGTACACCCAGGAGATGCGCCCAATCCTTGTCACCTCGTCCGGCAGGCTCACCAGGATCTCCAGGCAGATACGCACAAAGAGAAATTGAAAGGTTAGAAATACAGTAATATCTGCATTGGGCGTACTGGCCATTGGGTAGACTGCTGTCATCCACGTACTAATTTTCAATCGCCAAATCGATTTTTACTTAGGATTTTGTTCTCCATTTGGAGAACTTACTGTCATCCAGGTACATTTTTTCCTGGTAAATGGAGAGTTTGCCCAATACAGATTTTACTGTATGTTCACAGTACAAGTGGAGTGGCTTTCTGCTAACATTACATTAAAACTTATTTTGCGTGAACATACCCTCTGTGCAAGACAAGTGGTTTGTGGATGACAGTCCAAAACAGTGTGACATTAGGGCAAAACCTTACTAGGTGAATAGAAAATAGTTTGTCAATTGCCTTTAGTTCGCCCAAAAGAAGGTTCGCCCATGATAAGTTTCACTGTACAAAGATGCAGCAAATAAATATTAATGGCATTTAATCACAATGTAGATCCATTCCTTTGGTTCATTCTACATGTTTTGTCTAACATACTACAGTGCACCCCACTTAACTCGAACCTGAAGGGAAACTTAAAAGAAGTTCGAGATAAGCAGAAGTTCGACTTATCGAGTCAAAATTGAGTAGAAAATGTGTTCAAGGGATATTTGAAAAGGTTCGAGTTAAGCCGAAAAATGAGATATCCGTGTTCGAGTTAAGCGTGGTGCACTGAAAAATGGGAAATATTGCATTTCTTTTTTCCAGGCAAGTCATGTTAGATAGAGAGGCATCAAAGAAGATGCACGAACTTGAGTTAGACAAGAGAAAAGAAATACAGGAAATCGAAAAACTCGGGTAACGATTGAAAAACACGTGGTTAAAGGTTCGGGGCAAGGATTGGACTCTGATGCTTGTGACAGTACAACAGTTTAAACAAGCAAACACTTATTTGTTGTTAACTAAAAGTGCTGTATTTTAGATTTTACAGAAATATTCCACAGGTCTGAAAAGTACTGATGTTACACATGTATTTGATAGATATCAGGAGCGTTTATAGTGGTAAGAAATACTGGTTATTTTATTTTTAGGAAGCAGTTAGGGAAGCCGGACTATTGGGTTGCAGATGCAGAGAAGAGAATACGAGAACGACTGCGCCCTCTATTGGAGCAGGCACAGGTAGCAACTGTTTGATACCCATAAGTAACAGTACACTCCTCCCCGGATATATCGATATTGCTTTTATCAATATCCCGCTTATATCGATGTAGTCAGTCAAATTAAAATATATAGATGTTTGTTCCGCTCATATCGATATCCCGCTTATATCGATACAATTTTATGTCGACAAATTTATCGATATAACCGGGGAGGAATGTAGAAAAGCCTGTCTCGTCCTCATGGCATAATAGTTTTGTGTTTTGTTTGTAACAACTATAATTATTTGCAGTGCCTTTTACTATTTCCTCACATAAATCTCAAATAACCCTAAATAATTGTTTTACTGTATTTGGTTAACTCTATCAATAACTTTCGTTTGTACATTTTCCCACCTTTTTACCTTGTCCGACAGGAGATAGGAGAAAGGTATGAGGCGATACATGGACAATCTCTTCACGGGCAAGAAAATCAACCTCGCCGCATCTCTGACGATGTATGATAGCTCTTCTTTTTGTGTTACGTTCTGTGCCTACAATACTTTTTCGTTTGTGTTTGTTACCTTTATCGTATTTTAACCATATAAATTTCTAATTTACCATATTTACCCGAATTGACAGGTTGCTTCTTTTAAAAATTCAAACGAAGCAAAATTTTGTTGTGACGAAACAAAAAAATGTATACACAAATTAAGATGTATTATGAAGTTAACCATCTGAAGAAGTTTAATTTTATGATTATAAAATGATGTTGACGAAAATTACTACCAATATGTATTGAACCAGATATTGCTTAAATTATCACCAATATGTATTGAACCAGATATTGCTTAAATTATTTTGTCTGAAAAAAAGAAGGGGGTACTTCAATAAGAGAGGGTGCACCAATTCGGGTAAATACGGTATGTATTACGGCAAAATTAATTCCTCACCAGTTTGCCTAAGTAAATGTAGTAAATGTTGATATTATACCCGCAGGTTGAAGTAAATGCAGATATTTTGTCGGAAATGATAATGGAGGATCTGACGCAGGAAGTGGCAGAGGATCTTGGTAGATTAGCTGAGGATGAAAATGTGGAACGTGAAGCAAGACTGATGCAAGAGGCGCCATCTCTGGAGAGGATCGTACAGAGGCTCCATGAGATGGAGGTATAATTTGATGCCGAGTACGATTTGTTAAAAATACAGCACATGAAATTGTAGTCTTTGTGATATAAAATGATGTTTAAGGTTTGTTATTGACAGATTCAAATTTTAAATAGGGTTATTTCAGAATGAACAGTACGAGATAAGGCGCCGTTATGCAACAATATCGTACGAAGATGACTTGCCTGGGACAGTGCGCAGGACAGCTTATTTTGGTGTGTATGCATAAAAAAAAAAAAATTGTAATGTTCTCAATAATGCTCAAAATAACCGATTTCTATCCGTCTACGCAACTTAAGACTGATTTATAATGATTGTTTATGCATTTATTATGTTCTGGTAAAGTGAAATCTTTCATTGACGATCAAATTATTATATGTATTTGTTATTTACTACCATATAAAGCATGGTCATTAACAACAGATGCTCCCAAAAAGAAAGTTTAACGTAGTAAGCTATCTGGCAGGTGGTCTCAAAACATAGTGGTCGAAAAGCAGGGGTGTTATTTTGCGAAGGAGATAAGGATAAAGAATGTAAAAAGTGTTTTTCACGTTTTCAGACACTGGCGGTCAGGACAGGCCCGGGACCCCTCCACCGATACAAGTTGACAAAACTACACATGCACAAACATCCAGGCTACATGACATGAGCAGGGATATGCAGTAAGTAGCACCAAGAATTATTACCCGTTTAATATAAAGTTTAAAGTGTAAAAATTACACTGTAACGTTATGGAAGTGCATTTTGAACATGCAGAGATGGAGATCTTCCGGTTTTTTGTTGCTGAAAATACACTTTTTCGGTTTTTCATCTGTTGTTAAATCTTTTAAATTCCAACACTGTCCTTTGTAAAGTGAGTAGAATTAAGTGATATTCCGGTTTTTTGATCGAGGACCATACCGAGGACCCTAAAAGTCTTTGTATCGAAATTCTCCGCAACTTTGCTGAGGCATGAAAGAACGAGTTTCAAGGTCTTAATTTACACATGTGATAACTAGTTGATATTCATTCCAATAGAAGTTGGTATCGTCATGTGGAAGATGAAGGGACGATATTGTTCACAAAACCACAGCATGACACCAGAAACTTTCATCTGGCTCAGGTTAGTTCATGTACCATCGTATTTGTCTCGTTGTATCTGCAACATTAAGCAACTGAAGAAGTTCCCTTGCAAATGAACATGACGCAGCAATGTACAGTAGAACCTGTTTTGCGCAGCACCTTTTTTACGGCATACCTGCCTTTTACGGCAATGTCACCGTAAAAAGAATCCATTTTATTCATGTTTTCATTTTACCTGTTTTGCATGACATACCTGCCTTTCACCACATATTTGCGCTGAACAATTAGGGTGCCGCTGAAAACAGGTTCTACTGTACTGAACCTTAAAGTGATAACTCTTCAATTAATTTTCCCTATTCCAGTACAGAGAACCGTCCTTACGTAAAAGAGACCAGAAAATAGAACTGAATCTTTCGGATGAAATGATCAGCAACATTCTGAACAATAAGGAGAGATACGCGAAGTTCTTAAAGCGAACCTCGACGCAAGCTGTCGGCCGCTTCAACCCATGGCAGGTTGTAGAGCAGTAAGTACATTTCACGCTAAATAACGAACAGAAAAGACATTGACATTGCTTATATCTATATCTCTCTTACATTGATATAATCTCTTATAATCAAATTCAGTTATGCAGATATCCTCTGGCTTATATCGATTTCCTACTTATGTCGATACGATTTTATGTAGCAAAAAATATTGACACGAGGACAACCAAATGTGAAATGCCAGATCTTCCACCATTAGTTCATTTTTCATTTGCAAATAGGAAAAGTTTCAATTAGATGAAGCTTAATTAATATCGACCTGTCAGAGATTAACTGATTCTTGTTTTTCTGCAGAGTGTCGGATGAGATCCTCGAGGAATGTTTGCTGGACATTGCAAAGGAATTGGAGGATATTAATAGTGACATAGTAAACCATGTGTACCATGCGGAATTCAGTGAAGTTAAAACGGCACCAAGTAATGACGCACAACAGACTGAAGAAACTTAAAATTGTGCAGTGTGAAAAAGCTCAAATAGCAGAAAGGAAAATTTGGACTACATTTGTTGGTAGATGTTAGCAAATTCTGGTGGCCTTTGACAACTTTTTTGCACTGTTATGCCAAAAATACTAGAATTAACCTACAGGACTTGTTGAAGTTCCATCAATAAGAACTAATGACTTATCCACATACACTGTATGTGAAAAAGACTGTGATAATTTTAAAATGTTTAAGACTTAGTTTCGAACTTCCATTTATAGTCTCTCTTACAGAGGGTAAAAAATAAACTTTCGACAAAGCAATGTGTGCCTTGAGGATAGAAAAGGCTTCTTACAAGTGTAATCATGATATTACGTTAAAGGAACATGTACATTGTAGAAGTGGCAATGTTTGGTCGGACATGAGGAAAATGTAGAAGACGTTTCCTAATTAAATTTGTT
>JBCAUI010461060.1:0-27229 GCA_038406195.1 Haplosyllis anthogorgicola
GGTTGGCATTAGATACATATGTCACCATGATTTATGGTGTATGCCACGTTAGCTAGTTACTATTCTAGGTTACGACATAAACATCAGTTTTGATTTTAAAGATGAACGCACGTTCTAAACGTCGTCATTAATTTTAATTTCAGAAATAGAATATCTATTTTTAAAAGAACGCAAACAGAAAGAAAAGAAAATTGATATTTGCCAAGTCACCAAGGGATTGCTGCTAACTTGGCTGACAAAAACGTTAGAAATCGAGAATTCCATCCTATGGGGATACAATTAATTAATCAACACATTGGTCCTTTCCTCTGGTCCTCTAATTATTCTCTACCATTGAATTCCACTTTCATGGATACCAACACTAAAATCTGAGAAGTCAACAAACAGGAAAACGGAGAGAAGATTCCGATGCAATTCCCTATTGTGTCACACTAATCAATTTGTTAATTCGTTGCATTGTAAATTATTGATTGGTGTCGTTAATTAGACGTTGTATTTTGATAATTAATTTAAAAGTGAGCATTAATCAATTCCCTGTGCAGAAAAAGATCTACTTTTATTCCCGATGTTTTAACATTCGCGACGTTGTTCGAAAGTTACTTGTTAAATCACTCGTAAACACATTATACAAAAGGCGGAAGGATCCAGATGGAAGACAAAAGTGTTTAGCACCTGACAGACGTAGCCACTTGAAGGATTTACAAACAGTGCACTGCAGGTTACATGTAGCACAAGTCGGCGCGATAAATATATACAACCGCTAATGGATACACCATACCTGGGTAAAATGTAATAATCAGTTGTACAAGTGGGAAAACACCTACAACTACTTCCATGTCCTCCCAATTACCACAGGAAAGGTTCAAATTTCTGCACGAATTTACTCAATTTTGGATAACAACTCCAACATGATGTGGATCACTTTCATGGGATAGACATTCTTAACTCAGTGTCAAACATATTGGTGATAAGGTGATGAGATTTTCAAAGGAAACTGTCCAATACAATTTGTTTATTGTGTTATTGTCAACAGATCACATAAACAACCAAGAGACACTGTCAAACCAATTTGTGACAAATTAGATAAATGGCCTATCAAATTTTAAATTCATGAACAATTAACCTTTCAATCTGATACACATTTTGTAAATCCAAAATCTGAAAAGGAAACCAACATCGGTTGTGTTTTTTAAAAGAGAACAAAGATCTAAGCGTATTTAAAGAAAAACATGCATTAGTATTTTTCGAAATGATTCGGTTAAAAAGCACAAGACCACCTACCTCCTTTGCCGAATTTAATTCCTTTACTTTCAATGAACTGTTCGTTACACCTCCGGTAAAAGTCACGGTTGTTAAATTGTGGAATGTAAGAATGTTAAATGTGATAAGAATAACTGTTCCAGAACAGATGAGATGACTCTCAAGAAACAAAGCAGAACATCAGTTCCCAGTTGATTGTACGGCGTTAAAAGCAGATTACAATGGCTGCATGCAACAGGGTGTCTTTCCCTGTCAATTGTAGAAGTATGAGTAGGCAAGCTGGAGTGACTGCTGTGTTGATCTATGATGTCTGAGGACTCCATCTCCGCTTTCATTTCTACTAATACCGGCAGCACCAGCACTCTACAACTGACAATCACTCCCCACTGCCTCACTCCCTGCCATCTGAGTGTTAACCTTTGGGTAAGCTATTGATAACTGCTGACATTCAACTACAATACATATGTATGAAATGTATGATAATACACATTATTTACATAATACACAAATATCACATTATTTACCTCCTAATATAACAAACCAGCTGAGCAATTTTAACTCATTATGTGGTGTCTACTTTGGCTTGGAATAGTGTTTAATATAACAAATTTGCCATATTAGGAATTCCGTTTTCTCCTTCCTATCCATGCAGATATTGAATTCCTTCTTTTGGAACATAAACCGCGATAAACATCATCAGTACAGCCACTTAATTGCATAAAATATAATTTAAAAGGAATCAATTAGATACTTTGGTTATCCAACAAACAACACATAGATCTAAATCTCTCGTGCAGTCTGAAGAATTCGTGGACATATTCACATGCGTCTAAATATAAGTATTATTGCGTCATGTCAAACTGATGTTGCTCATAATGGGCCTCCATTTGTGAATGTCTATTGGATTACCGCTCACTCCCTTGGGCAATTCCTTCCTGTGTGAATGTTATCATTTCAACTTAACAACAAACATATGATTTTGGAACAAGCATGCAAAATACATTGTGAGAGAAGCAATTATCCGTGACAGTATGACGAGATAGCACAAACATGAGCTCATACATGAAATATTCAGATAATATTTTAATCTATATTCTTAATGAGTACCTGTTGTACCCACTTCACGACGTACTTGATGACATTACACCATTAATACCTGATGATATAATGGCGCAAATGACTTGTTTTCTAGTTCTATTTTACAGAAATGTAGACTATGCTTTCAGTTGACAAAGGTAGGTACATGCTTGATAATGAGTATCTTCAATGGATCCAGCAAAATTGAAAATTCTCTTTATGTGCAAGAAAAGTAGTGTTGCACACTACTAATAAAGAGTGATAAAATAGAACTAAGGTACTCTCATGTAAGCTGTAAGACTGCCAAAATGACAAAATTTAGTCAAACATTTTGATCAAAGAGGCTACTAGAATTCTTACGTTAAACTGAAAACGATATATCACCTTCCTCTAGGTCAGAACATTCTAAATGATGGACGAGCCAAACATTTAGCCTGTATTCTACTGTAGATCTAGGCAACTGCTTAGTCTAATGGGAGAACAGTGGACTTCAATTTAGGGAAATCAGTCAACATCCGTCTTCAGGAAGTGCGACTTTGTAGTAGAGATGGGCAAAATGGGTTATCATTGTAAATGACCATTGAATTCTCTTTGGTCTCTTTGGGTTTAGGACGGAAATCACAATAGCACAGAGGAGGACTCCATTGTACTATAACCGTATCAGATGGAGTAGACTTATTGTAATATATGTGTCCAGCTTGAGGAATCCCAATATGTGATGGATAATACAAGACAATACTGCTCTCAAAAAGTCGGCAAGCGATGGATTTACATCTGTGTATCTATTTCTATTTCAAACGCAATGTTTTCAGTATATCTTACGAACATGACTGAACAAGAAGTCGTTTGAAAAATACGTGTATATATTTGGAATTAGTTCTTTTTAGTTTTATTTATTTGTTATTTTGGTGGCAATAGTAAAGGTCACTTATTCTAGGACAAGTACACAGCCATTTTCACTTCTATGTTGGATTTCGGACATGCCCTTTATCTTCTTGCATGTTTACTTTCTACTGATCTGTCATTCAGGCAAGTGATAACAGAGGTCACGATTGCTTAACTTAAAAAAACCCCTAACTTCTGAATTATTACCAAAACAATACCTTTATCAAGGTGTCAAAATAAATTTGGGCACTTAACTAAGATGGTACACTAGTAAAATTAAAAAATACTGAATCATCATAGGTGAATTTGACTCACTGTGTCGTTTGCCTCTCAACGTAGAGGCTTCTTCTCGTAAAAAATTGCCTAAAACCAAAAACTGTTGAACTAACTGTCATACTTTGTCCACTGATGAACAGAACCGTTTTCTACAAATGAAAAGCAGAAGGAAGACTAGTCATTTGTCAGGAGGTTTCTTTTAAAATGCTCTAATAATGGAAAGTTTCTCTGATGTTCTCCAAAATTTACATCATCTCTGGAAGCGAAAGATAACCATCAAATCAAATGTACTTTCCAGACACTAACTGTAAGATGCATTAGTAACTTAGAACTTTGCGTTATTATCGCACTAGTCTCTAACAATTAAAAGTAATGAATAGGAAACCTTAATGATACATTTCACTAGATAATGTACAATTATGAAGAAAGCCACGCGTATCCCTACATTCTGTGTGATGATTAAATTAATGACTTTACTCTCATCGCTAGCTATCCGGTCTTACAGTGATTTCATTAACAATGGATAGCCATAGGAATGTTCTAATTATTAAGAGAACATGATCACTTGCCTCAAGGCAAACCCATTTGTCTAGAGGTGACTTTTGTTAGCGTAACATCCTGCCCTCTTTCCCACCCAATAACCAAGCGAAGTCTCCTGTCAAACTAAGGGCCTATGACTGGTCCATTCTGTTTACCCATAGCCTTGGTAACCAAGGTAGTATAAAGGTCAACCCAGCCAGTAAGCAGCCAGTGTTGCCAGGAACACATGACCATGCACATGTACATATGTTCAGCACTCAATAAAACAGTCTAAGGCCATACCGCTCGTGTCTTATTATTTCACCCTTAGACACCATTAGCTCAACGTTTCACGATCATCCTTGATTTCTACCTACAACAGTTCTCGTTATTGACTCATTTACGAATGACTGAAATGCACACTGTTCACCTTTCCGGACGAAGATTAAGAAACAAGTGTAATTTGTACAGTTCAATTAAAACAAAGCACTGTACTATTTAAACAACCCATTCATACATTCAACACACCAAAGAATCGGTACTATCGCACCTTATTGTCGGAATTTAGTCAGCATGCTGAAAAAGAAGCTTAATTACTCGTGAAATGGGCAACGTAAATTGCCGCCTGAAACTGACAATATTAAGTCTTCTTCGTTTAAGTCACAGCATGTTAAATGATGGATGAGTCCACCTTTTAGGCTGCGTTCTGCAATAGGCGCGGTGACTATTTAACCTCGTGGGAGAAGAATGGACATCAGTGAAGGGAAATCAGTCAACATCTACTTTAAGAAATATGATGTTGTCACAAAGATGATGAAGCTCGTTCCATTTCTACTTTGGAATACAAATTAAAATAGAAACTGAACATAGAATAGAGAACATAAAAAGAAGAAAGTATTCTAGACTATTTGTATGCGACCTCAGATTTTAACTTTTATTGTTAAAGATATTAATCATTTTGCAATTATCAACACACTAAATGATGCGCAATAAACCCAATATATAAATATTTACAACTTTACTCTCTTTTAATAAAGAGATTATTTACCCAATCTACAAGTACATAATTTCCTTATTAACGGCCGATGGTAGTCATATGCATGAAGTAACTCGCTAATAACGTTTGACGTTAGGTCTGTTGCTTGAGGGCTAAGTTAATTACACATTAATTAACGCTAAACTCGTACATGTATTCCAGCGCTAAGCCTGGTAAAGCTGATACTTGCTGATATATAATTGCTAAACACCTCCAGGATAACAGCCAGAAGCATTTGTGCAGCATGCGCTTAGTTGTTTGTTTTTGCGTGTCCTGTTCCGACGCCCCGTACAGTTAACAATCTCATTGTGGCGCGGTGGCAGAATAGTCTGTATAAGTTTATCGTCACTGTTTCATATTTGCCTTTGTTGGAGATTAAATAAGCAGCTCATTCTAGAAACTACAAGGCATCTGTATTTTGTTGAGCAAATCGAACTAATAAAATCAAACTTAAAGCAGTCAAACAGCATTGTATCATGTTTTACATGACTTGTTGGTCGCAGAATGGACGTGTTACAAGTGAGTATGTTGTAGAGTAAACCGTGTTGATTCTTCATTTCCATTGCTCATTATGCCATCAAGTTTTTACTCTGGACAATGAGTAGCTGGGACGAACAGCATTGGCGGCTTGTTTTGATAGATTTGTCTAGAAACTGGAGTGGATGAAACAGCGCGACATGTTAATGTGCTGTCATGTACATTACCTTTCACAAGGAAACCATCCGTCACAAGGTAACAAAGCTTGCAGGCAATATCCTTTCTACCATGGAAACCTGTTTTATTGGGGGAAGTGTCCTAAATGGAAACATCAATTAATTGCATGCGCAACATTTCTTAATAATCAAAGACAAGAAATGGAACATAAAGTACCCAATATCTTGTCAAATATTTAATAAAACAAAATCGATGGTGACTATAATTGGCACCACATCGTTCACTTCCATGCTTCAAATTGAAAATGGTTTATGCCAAAACAGCAGTAGGAGTAAAGTATAGAATTTTTCCATTAACTCTCAAACAAAAGTGTCTAACAACCTGACACATGTGGAGCGAAAGCAGTGAGCTAGAGCAATGATAATATCACAGTGAGCTGAAAGACACAATGAAATACATGGATCTACTATGACTATTGTACAAATGTATTTTCTACAGATAATCAACATGTGAAATAAATACAACGTCTCCGATGCTTCATCTGATTCTTCATAGTCTGAAATCTCCAAGTGAAGACAGGATACGGAAAGAAACATGTTCTCCCTTTGGGTAACAAGTAATGGAACACATAATCTTTGTCCTAATATATTACAGAGCATGTTCCATGTTTCTTTGTTTTGTTATGACTTACTTCTGGGGTAATTAACCATATGGTTGGTTACAAAACAAAGTCAAATAGCGTGTCTGCTGCTACTTTTCTACCAGTCTGTCCATTTACAATCTTCACATGAACCCAACCATCCGTAATAAGTTCTCTCACAAAATTGTAAATACAACATTCCCAAAAAACAACTTAAGTAACTCAATTTTTTTAATAAATACAACGCCATTATTGTCACATGACGTGTGTATTTCTCATTTTCAAGCGATTTCAAACCTTCAATACCAAATTTACGTAAATAATTATTTGGGTCAGTGGTATTGGTGTAAAAAATATATGCGCATTTATCAAGTCGAGTTTGTTTTGATATAAAATCGTATGGTTTCTCTCACTGTTATTCAGGCCAGAGGTTTATGTATACACTCAGCAACGCTGAATCGCCAAGCAGAGACATGGCATCGGATATAAATTCTCCATTGACCAGGTTGTCCAAAGCAAGGGCATGGAAACCGCATTTAAAGATTTGTGACTGACCATGCTCAGTACCTCATAAACAAGATACAAATTGACTATAAATCTCTGAATATCGCTTAACCATGCTAATAAGACAGGACGACTCCAGTCAACTCATGATTATGTTAGCAACTTCCAACTGACAGTGATGTTCAAGCTCAATCAGCTGAGCCCATTTTTTATCAATTTTGTGTCACGTTAATATTTTTTCACTTATAGGTATGCATGGAGTGTTTTACACTTAATATAAATAGATCATGTATGAGAAAGGTAATAAACAGAATGGTACCAATAATGAACAAGTTTCGGTTTGATAGATTTTGAAGTTTATACTCAACTCTTGTGGTTATCAAAGACAAATGATAACCTACGACAATCGGACATTTTTACCATGAGTAGTTTCAACAAACATCTACAGAGACCAATATTATCGTATCAATATCTGAAAGATTGATGTTGTAGCTTCATTACAGTAAGTTAAATGACTTAGCTTCATTTGGCTATCGTCCTGTACTGCCGATGCAGACTTACATCATATAATTCTGCGGTCACCGTAAGTTGAACTTTTCCTTTCCTACAATATCAAAAGCTTGATATGTTTGGCAAAGAACAGTTTTGTAACACATTGAAGATGTCCGTCTCGAAATTAAGCCAATATGTGCAATGTTAACGACTTATCAAGATAATATCAATATTTTTACAAAACAGGCATCAATGTAAGTAATATGACATTTGTGAAACAATTCAATGGCATTTTAATGTGCTGTCATGTACATGCCTTTATGACAAGGAAGCCATCCGTCACAAGGTAACAAAGCTTGAAGGCAATATCCTTTCTACCATGGAAACCTGAGTTGGAAAGGAAGTGCTCTAAATGAAGACATCAAATATTACATGTATGTGTACAAAATTCTCTTTGGTAATTTTAAAACAAGGTGTGTAATTTACCCATAAATTGCCCTTTCCACAAAAAGTCCAAACAGTGTGTAAAACTTGTATTTATGACTGCAACGTACCAGATGCCATTTTTATGGGAAAAGGGCAACACCAGCGTTTTACATGTCAGGAATACTAATCATAATAAATATGCTACATAATTGGTACAAAGTCGTGTGCGCCTTAACTTTAATGTCATGAAACATTTAAGTGTTATTGTCTTGCAAGTAGATGACAATGTAAACTGTTCCATGTCCAAGTAGCAGATGTTTTTTCCTCTGACTCTTCAGAAAGTTCCATGTAAATCCATTACATCCTGACATACAAGGAGACAGATTTTCATAAATCACGAATTATGCTAGTTAAGAGACAATGAAGAAAATTGCATTCGAAATAAACAAAACCGAAAAGAACATCTCCTGCTGTTATCCATGTCGTGAGAATCTGAATCAACTTGCAACACAGACATTGTTTTATGGGACTGGCTGATATTTTCCTAATTACAGTTATTGGACAAGTTAACAAAAGTGCATTTGCAGCGTACACAATACCATGTCACAATTAGTTGATTTCGTACGTGAAAGCAACCACTCTGACCAGCGCATAAATAATAATTTAAGGAAAATGATTGAATGAAAAATGTTTGTTCCATGTCAATTTAGCATGTGTCACAGTGGTTATGCCGGATGCCCAATTGATATTTCAAAGTGCATTCAGGCTTTAAGACATATGTAAAGATATAATATTTTTCCAGTATAGTAATTGAATCAGGACTCGGTCCTCTAGAGTAAGCCAATCTCATTTCAAATGATTTACCATTGCTTCTTACGTAATATTACGTTACATCGAATTGCGGAAATGCCAGCCCCCTTTTGGTTTCTGGGAGCACATCTCTGGGACTTTATGCAGGCCATTGTCATTACAAGTGTATTAATTTCTGTCAAAAACTTAACAAGGTTAAATTTCTTTCTCTTCAAATAACTTCTTGGAACGTTACGAAATGCTTTCCACTTGTAAATTATTGTTCTTGATAAGTGATAACAAATTTACACAGCACTGATCACAATAAGTGTCAGAGTTACTAATGAGTAATATCTGTTTTCCGCTCTTGATTCTATGCACATTTCTTTAATTATTTTTCATTATCATAAACATAGGCTGGTTACTGTCATGTTTTTTGCATCGGATGTATGATTTAATTATTTTTTTCTATCACGTATGAACCAAACAATCAAGATTTTTGTGCGGCCGTGTGTTGCAAGAAATATTCTGTGCAAAAGGTATCCTACTACTGGTATATTTGCTACATATAAATTCATAAATATGCATATACTTCTACTGATATTATCCACCGCTACGACATTAGTTTAGACTATTTTTTTGCCATTCAACGGCGTTCTGACATTGCCGTTTTGGCAGCCAATCATTCAACAGTTACCACAATAAAAATAAACTGCACATGAATCATGTAAAAATATATTCATAGGAACTAGACAGCAGGTGTTAAAAGAGAAGAGGCGACTTGGTCCCAAAGCAACAGATTCGGTGCTTGACTCAAATCAAGAGTAACTTCTTTTAAGGCCTTTTCAATTTCACTGATACAGCTTCTCAAAATAGGATTATGCTACCGTTGACAAACTGCAGCAATGTTGTACACTTTATTACCTCATAAACACATATAGATTTAGGAAACAATAATGGATATTCCATTTAATTAGATTTTTCTAAATTATGTTCAAAAGAGTGACGTATCACGGTTTCCTTCTTATCTTCTTAAATTGAAAGGCAAATTGAACTTTTTAAAATTAGTTAAGACTTTTTCTCAGATTCATTAAAGTATGTATTTGAAATGTTGAAATGTTTGAGCAAATCTCTAAGCAACAAAATAGTTGAAAAATCCTAATATAAATTTAGTAAAAATGGTTATCAATACAAATAGTTTATCCTCAGATGTCTAATCACAAAAAGAATGCACCACAAAGAAACAAATGATCTGGGTTTTCCATGGATTAAATAATGAACAAACTCCTACACACAGACAAATTTGTTATTGCGTTCACAGTACATTTAAACACAACAAAGACGTCTGAAAACGTATTTATTGGTTTAACATCCTGCAGGGGCATGGCGGTGCGTACTTTTACCAGCCAACATTATCCCGCAGAAAAAGTACAAACGCCAATGTGGCATCTGTGTATTTTGAAACTCTGTAATGGAAGTATAACGGAATCAGCAAATCACGAAAGTAATGTGATTCAAACATGCTAAATGTTTCAGGTAAACAATGCTATTGTGTTACACAACAAGCAACGTTACATCACCTTGTTTAAAAAAGAAATTTCAATTGAAATGAGGTATATTAGTATCTTTATGAACTGTTACGTTACAATCTCTTTATTAAAGTTTGGTAGATGTATCTCTAAAATAACTACTATCTCGAAAAACGAAGTGTGTTCAACGGTCGATCAGACATTGCATTCAAGCTTGTATTTCAACGTTTACCTGAAAAACTCTTTGCTAAAAGACCAAGCGACAAATCTGGTCTTATTTGTAAGAATTCACCAGTAAGATACACGGTGTTATTGAGGTCTGTTGCATAGCAAGTCTTTATTTTGCAATTCACCAATTCCCAGCAACAAAAAGTACATCAAACGTACTGATGACATTTACTGTTGATTTAGTACCAGTTTTATGGATGATTTAACCGAACTCAGCAACAGATGTGTACTGAGAAAATTGACTATTTAAATCAAACTGTTTCCTTTTGGCCGCTCAGGAGATGTTTATCATACAAAACAGCCTGGCTAAATGTGCCAAGCAACAATAAGAGATCTGATCTGTCTTATTTTTAGTTTTAACAGAAGTGGCTCTTTTTCGTTCCTAACATTTCCTTAACTTTACCAAGACTATCATTCATCACTAATTCCGTTCAATTTACGGCAATCTGGATTGACAGATCTAGCCTTTGTTGAAACCAAAGTTTATCAATTTACACGCATCCTGCAGTCTTTAACCAATGGAACTGTTGTCTTTTTCAGCTTCCTATAAATCCCCTTGGTGATACTAACTGACCATTTTATAAATTTATAGTAAATTTACACTAACGCAAATAATGTGCGTTATTTCTTGCAACGATATTGAAGGATTTACGACAAAGATGATCTGCTGATAGTGAGCGCGGACGTAGGAGGAGTCTAAGCTGGCCAAATTATCACGGGCACGGTCTGCACGCTGCGCTTTCGTGCAGCCTATGCATACAGGAACAAACGAGATTTATTTCCATGTTTGATGAAGTAATCTATCACAGTTTGGTTATCAAGGGCTGCTGTGCCTCATTGTTCTGCCAACCCTAGCCATCATGTACCTTATGTACTCATTAACATAATTTTTAATCTATGTTTTTAAATCTATGTTATGTTAATAACGTAAACATAGTAATTTTCAATAAATTCTAGTCCAGACAGAACTACCAACTACCGGGGGGAGATCTGCCAAGTTTGGACCTCCAGATGTTTTACATTGCCCATCACAATAATCATCTTTGCAAAGTGAGATTTTCTAGATGGACTAAAGCAGCATCACATAACCCAACTTAAGTTGGTAATAATAGGAACATAAAAACTCGTTATGACATACATATATCTCGTTTCTTTAAGATGTGAAACACACTTTGTCGATGCTATCCACACAGAAGTACATCATTAGAAATGCAATCAAACAAGGGGAAATTTGAGCATTATTTGAAGTCCGAACTTTTGTTTGACCTTGCCTTTCGTGAGCAATTTCTGATGACAGCACAAAATAGAATGACCTCATAGATTCAACTAGAACACCAAGATAATTGTCATTAGGAAAATAATTATCTTGATGATGAATGCGATGATACAGGGTGTTGATAGAATGTGAATGGTTTGACCTCAGCTCGAAGCCTGCACTGGTTGTCAGAGAATGATCAACAGTTTGGATATTGCCGTAACGTCTCTCATGTATATATTAATGTTTCATGAGCACTATTTTTGGTAAGAGGTGCTTCACCTATGACCACCCTTGTGATATACTGATGCCAAATATAAACACTGCTGAACAGTGGGTTCCCTGAGAATTATTTATATTCAATGCTTTTATTTTCAATATTGTCAGTACGTTATCTTGCCGTCGGTTCTGGTTCTGTTTCTAAGGGAAGGATCCTTGTTCATTTCTCTGTCAATGTCCTTTAGCCCATGAATGAGGTGTGTTTACAGTGTTGACAGAAAGAACAATTCGCAAGTGAATTTTTTTCACCCTGAGCATCAATCAAGGCATTCGAGCGACAGATCTATTCTGGCTTTGAATCAGTCACCCTAAGAACTAAACAGATGATACCAGTGGCCGTTTAAAATAAACCTCCCAAAATTAAGAAAAAGTATTTTAACCTCCTCAGAAAAAAATAAAATATCAAATAATACTTCTTCTTGCCTTGCTCTTCTGTAAGTAAATCATAAATAAATCATTTAGCATGCTCACAGAAGGGAAACTCAGATGTCCAATTGAAATCCCAAATGAGGAAACTTATTTAGGCTTTCTTGTTAAAGTTCCTGTGTAAAGATATCATATTTTCCTGTTATGTTAATTGAATCATCACCGTGTTCTCTAGGGTAAGCCAATCTCATTCGAGTTGATTTACTGTTACTACTGTGGTACAGAAATAATACACTAGATGGTAATATGATAGGTGAAATGTGATATGAATAAAAAAGTACTGAAAATATGTCCTCATAGCACTTTGTACTTTATTTGAATTCCAAATGAAACTTTCTTTGAACAAAGCTTTAAAAGACATTGGACAGCCGCAACCTTTCGCGGTAAGTATGCAGTATTCAAAGTATGCCGTCGCCCTAAATCAGACATTCCAACTGTTTAGACGTCTTCCTATTTTTTGTTAAAAGATCGCTGGGAAGGGCCTGCTGAGTAGTTTGGGAGTA
The DNA here is from genome assembly GCA_038406195.1 of Haplosyllis anthogorgicola. Lineage (NCBI taxonomy): Eukaryota > Metazoa > Annelida > Polychaeta > Phyllodocida > Syllidae > Haplosyllis > Haplosyllis anthogorgicola. The sequence goes on from JBCAUI010461060.1 coordinate 12,779, forward strand.
ATTTCTCTCTCAGATTTGATTTCTTCATGTGGCTTAGTTTCCAATAAAAAGGATTTGTAATCACAACACTTGGTCATGAGTATACTGTGATAGTACATTGTTCATTAAGATTATTTTTCGTCTTCTTGAAGTGGCCACACAGTTTTATTGTTCATCATACTTTTGACAGAATGCCATTAAACTATCGACCAAATATTTGCTTTAGACCATAACATACACAAATGTTACATAAATCCAACAATAAATCCGCAGGAATTCCATTTACGTGTGTGAAGTACCAGCACTTTATATTAAATATATAAATAAAATATGTCTTTACTCCCTAGTATGACGATACAAGACAAGAAGAATTTGTAAAGTCGAGTTATGCCATCCTCTACTTGTCTGTAATTATTCCACGCGAGTTCCTTTCTGACTTATTTCGTTCCATGCAATGTCCGCTTGAACTTACTGACATCCGGAATTCCGACATCAAAGATCACGTACACAACACAGAGAATACTGGCAAATTAAAAAGGACTTCCGGTACTGGCTCCAGTAGTCTTCACTGAATAACTCTTTGAGCTGTTACCATCCTGCCAAACATATCAAGTAAAACTTGTTAACATGGAAAATTGGCATACAATAGATGAAGGATTGGAGTAAATTAGAAATCATTATAAACCGGATCTGAATATATATTGTGCAGATGTACGAATGTGTTGTAAAGCTTATCATGTACATAACCTAGATATCTAAAAGCATTCTCTGGAGACCCATCTTTTGGCCACGGTTCTTTCATTGGCCTGAGTAAAGGAGAATTCATAGGAGAAACCTGGTCGGCTAATAATAAAGACAATTTGTGACAACTATCATGTGTGCAATATTTCATAATTCCTTCGTAAATAATGTACAATGGCAGCAAACAACAATTTATGTAACTTTGTATTCGTTTCTTTCAGACTACTAAGGGTAAATTGGCTGAAATATCGTGGCATTCTAATGTGCTTGAATTCTAACATTCAAAAAGTTTTCCTCGAGAGACAGAGATATATTGCACCGTATCCTGATAAAACCGCAGTGCTTGTGCCACCCAATGTTCACTACTGTCACAGAAATGTAGAAGTGAGAAAATAAAATAGTGAGTTCGCGTAGAGTTGATACCTTATCATCCATCCGAATGAAAAATTACATTGATAGAACTATTAAGTCATAACTCAATATTCTCCATGAATCTTCTCGGTAAAATATCTCACATTTACATGATCCAATATGCATGGTCGTAATATCATCTAATTATAGTTGTTACGATGCTCTATACATCAACGAATGTACTGTACTCTTTTCACTGATACACAATAAAATATTATGCTAAAGATTGCCGAAGGTTTGTCTTGCATTTGATACATTTTCAATTATGCCTCATTCTTTACTCTCATTAAAATTATTGTTGAATTTTATGCATATTTGAATTCAACTTGGCCGTGTTAAATTTATAAAGAGCCGTAATTATGCTGTACACAAGTGGTAAAGCGCAAAATCAATATGAAAACAGAGTAACATTTCTGTAAAGAGAGAAAGACGAATGTTCTTCTGTCACTTCTGATAAGAAGCAATAATGGAGTTGTGCCCACCCAATGGTATTTGGTTGTCACAGGACTGAACAGACAGGAAGACAAAATAGGAAGTTCAGACAGAGTTTAAATCGTACCATTCATTGCGATGATGAATTACGCCTCATTTACGTTATTGCATTTCTTGAAGATGTTACAACTGTAAGACACATGAGACTAGACTACTATTTTATCCATGTCAGAGAATTCAGGGAAACATAATAGTACTGTACTAAAAGTTTCAAACTATGTTGACACGCAACAGATTTCTATTTTCTTCACTACTTGTTCCAGGGCAAATTTTTACTAATGTTTTCAAAGAAAAACCCCGTGAATCTAGATCAAATCTTTCACAGATTTCATTTCAGTATCGCCAAAGACTGAAAATTGCCAAAAAAGTGATAAAAATCTCTTACATAAGTGAACTAGCTAAATTCCCTTAGCTTTGGTTCAGCTGACTGGACATCTACGACAGATCGGCGAACCCAATGCTCCCCGAGAGAGTCAAACTCTCTTGGTTATGATAGGCGTTTTAGGATGTAATACGACGTTTCATCTGAATTACAGCTGTCACAGCTTTGATTTTAGTATCCCGAAAGTATGTCCAATTGTCAATACTTTAATAACAGGGTTATATGTTTGCGTTTATTTAAACAGTGCAAATAAATAACGTTTCAAGTGTATTTTAATCCAAGTTCAAACTTAAATAGTCACGATTAACAGTATACATTACTGTGGATTTACTTTTTTAACATTTGTTGCAATACGCCTCTTTACGGAAAACAGACTTTAACGTTGTGAAATTGGAGTGACATTATTATTCCCGTAGTGCATTCATATGACATTTCAGGTAAATGTTAATCATCTTCATATCTTCCTTCCAGAAACAGGTAAAGTAGATTTAGAAATTTCTCAAATGTGTAATTCTGCGCAGTATTTCTGCAAAGTGAGGTAACGAAGTTCTGAAACTGCATTAGACTAAGGCTTTGAATTTTGATCTTTACGTCTTTAGATTTCAAAGGTAAAACGTTAAAACGTTAATCAAAGACATGTTGTGGCATGTATGCACGAAATTTAACGTGACGCAGCACAAGATGTAATTTCATTCTCCACAAATAAAACCAAATTTTTCTTTTTACCAAACCGTACGACGGTACAGCATTGACATCTAAAATTCAGATGTGACAATATGGTATATGCTGTATTTTGTTGAAAATTTATAGCAATGGCTTTCTTCGGGTAATATCAATAGCGTTTAGGGAAGGAATTACAGCAATATACGCCAGCATAGTCTATGCCACCTCGTCTTCTAGTTTCAAGGAAATTTCGTGTCTGACCTTGGCATCGTCACTGTAACAAGAGGCAAATTCGACCTATATTTTACACCAAACAGATAACTCCATATTACCGACTTACTTTCTGGCCAAGATGTATCTAAGTATAGACCCGAGTCGTATGGAAATAAACTCGATTCCTTGGAGATCCAGCTTTACTGTTTTGATAGGCATTACAAGATTGGATGGTGTCCCGAATGTGAATGGCATTTGACACTGATTCGATTTTGGTTCCCAATAAAATTGTCTGCTTACCAATTCCACGCAAAGGACTTGATACATGTGTGCCGAGTTGAGCAGTAAAGGGCATTTTTCATGCAAACAGCTTTTTCTACTTTTCTACATTCAGACAAAAACCTGAACTTGTGACTCGTTGCAGGTGTTTTGTAAAGCTTATGAGCTTGTAAAGTCCCTTGGGATGTCAAACAACATTGTGTTACTCGAACCTTGCTGCTTTGTGCTGTGATTTAACTCCATGAGTCCACAGAGGTTCACAGTCCATTCCAAAGAATGATGAAGACAAATGCAAATAATTGCATAAGTCTGCAATACAAGGTTAAGGTGGCTTCGTTTCGTTGACCATTTGTTAGTTTGGTACTTGGTACTGAATGTTTCTAGGTCCAGTTGGACATAAATCATTTGAAGCTCCCCACCAAGGTTGACACTAATTTTGTCTTATTATAGGGAAGAGTGCCTAATATATTCCATTATGGGAAATTAGTGTCATTATAGTGAATGAATTAGTACTACATGCCATTATAAGTTGTTCCCATGAGAATTGACTTTTGCCTTGTTTCTTTCCTAGTTTTGATATTCATTTGTAGTTTTATCATACTCGGCAATAAGTTCAAGTACGTTTCTTGTTTGCCATTGATTTGTCTCAATATTTGTACGTTTGTAGTTAACATAAAGCCTCACCATTGTCAGTAAAAAAAATAAACAATTTGACACTTTGAGAAGTTTTAAACCCAGGAAGGAGTCTTAAAATGAAAGGCCTTCACTTTTGGTATGCTATCACTGTTCGGAATACAAGTCAAAGAAAAATGAGCCATGAGAATTTAGGTCAATCTTTGATGGATCGCCAAGATTTTCTCTTCCGACACGTTAGATACCAATAGCATGATTTTCCTGTTCCAATTTTTAACACTTTATTTGTCCATTATGAAATATAATATATTAGAAAATAAAATGTTCCTCGATATTATTGTTATTAATTTATAGGCGATACATATAATGCGAAAGATAACTGTTTCGTTATTGAGGAATGTTTGATAAGCAATGTCCTCCATTTATGCGCAGGCTGTGATGATTTATGATATATTTATCCCAAGGAGTATAACGCACTAGTAGAACATTATTATGAAAAATGAAGACTGAATGTTCATCTGCCACATTTGATAATAAATGTAGTTATGAGCCTTGAGATCCTTTTGGTTGTTATGGAGACGTAGGACAGGAATCCGTAAATGAGAAGTTCAGACAGAGTTTAAGTGTTCCCTTTTATTATACGCGGTGGTGCATTGAGCTACAATCAGCCAAAGGAAATTACACACAATTACATCTTTATTATCACCTTTTGTATTTCTACTGTAGAGTAATTGAAGATATGTACATGTATGTAAACCCATGAAAAAATATGCACATGCCCAATAGTACATAATCCTCCGCTATTTGGAACTAAACCTACATTCAACCTCCAAAGTTAACACAGTCAATAAAGTTTTCTTCTTTGCATGTGACATTACGAAACTCTGAAGGTAATGGTCATAAAATATAGATGTATCCCCTTGAGCCATGTGTGCATTCCATGTAACAATGTAACAATATCATCAAGTCTATTAGCATCTAATCTTGGTCCGGTACAGTCATCAGACCACGTTTTACATGTCATGCTTGTCTGCAATATCAGTGGTCATAAAACATTCCAGCCATTTCTAGAAGTACTTTTCTCCCTCGGCTAATATTGGAACTGTAGCAAAAACTATTGATAATTAAGTAAATTTTATTTTCACAATAACTTTATACGGCCCATGTTTCTGCTAACTATGCAATAATACGGTTGTTCCGACCCATTTCTTTTGTTACAGTTTCCATAATAGCAGAAACTGAAATAAAAGCAATTGACAAAGGTCATTCAAATTTTAAAGGTCGTTCACATCAAAAGTGCATTGTTTTCCAAGATTGCCTATTTTAAAGATACATCTGCAGCTAGTCTCTAAGGTGAAGGACATGATATCATTTGTAATGTTCTCTCAACGACAATCTCTTCATTGCCCTTCATTGCGCCCGAAATAGCAGTTTCATAGACACGAAAACAATTTCAATAACGATCGCATACGTTATGATAGAAGAGACTTTTGTCTGAGTGTCTTTCTGTTCGAGCTTAAACTTTGGATTGCTTTGATCTTGCACCTGAAGTTCTGTACGGACAGATCATACCTATGGCACGGTTAAATATCAAGGTCACTGATTCCAGTTCTTAGCTGTCGCCGTTACATTACCTATGAATGAGATCAAGGGTAATATTTAGGTCAAGATTATTCCAAAGTCAATATCAAATTCCCTTTTTTCAGTTTATTTCATGTTTTAGTGGGCTAAAACTTTCCTCTTCCCGAGTCGACCATATTTTGGATTTTAGAGGTACACAAGAGGCCCCTTAAGTTTACGCTTACTTTTGGTCAAATTTTGCTGAGTGATTATTTCTTCTTATTGCATGACCAAATTCTACATTTTTTACCGCAAACAAAAGTAAAATGAGAGATTGAAGCCATCTCAGATTGTTATTCAAATGGAACACAATATTGCACTCAAAGATATCATCAGAAATTAGAGGCCAATATACTTCTTTGGTCAATATACTTCTTTGAAGTGTATTTCCCAAGCGAATCTGTAATCGAGTTTGGCATGTCATCCCCAAATTCAAATACAATGTTTTGTCTGCCATCAAAGGATTGTGAAGTTCTAATCACCTGATAATTACAGGGAGTACTTTTTCTTTCTTGGCAAAAGACATCTGGTATTCTTACAGAATCCTGTGAACCTGTTTGCTATGTCGGTTTTTACGTGTTGCCAAGTTTATAGCTGTGAAATGGGAAAGGCAAGAATGGGAATTGTTGGACAAAATGAATAAAAAAATCTTGTGTCCCCCTTTGGTGTGTCAGCAAACCGTGAAATATTATTTGTATTTTGCAACCCTCAACAGAGTTTATTTGCATCAATCAACAAGCCCTTCAGAACATCATTAACAATTAAACGAAGAAAGAAACAATCACAAATGATTTTAACAATCAAGGAAATATCTAGAAAAGATAATTCAACAACAGGAATCGAACCAGCGATGCAGCTACAGAAGCATAATTGCAGCTCGAGCAAAATTTTAAGGAAAAGAGATTGACACTTCTTTCTCACCCGGTGCATTGGTAACCTTTGATACTCATGCCTAGTCTCCTTTGTTAGAAAGTAGATGTTGAACTCTTAAATTTTAATTCTAACATCAGCTCAGAATCCTACTTTTCTTCTCAAAATGAAATATGCTGGTATGTTGTGGCTATGGGTCATAGAACATTCGCGATTCTAATAACCTTTCTCGTTGCAAGAAAATTGTATTAATGACGTCTATAAGGGTACATAAGGAAGCTCCTTTCGGGTTAATAGGTTTTCTGGTACTGGAAGGGCTATGTGGTGGCTAAATAGCTCGAGATGAATCAAAATGAGAGAATTATTGACATCAGAACTGAACTGAATGAGAATAATTTCTGCCCCTAAATTGAAGATTACAGTTAAATATTTAGACAGACCACAGCACACACGCATCATCTCTCAGTTACGGATTTAGTCAAGATCAATTAGAAAAGAAACATAAATGTAAATTTATCGAGTTGACTGTATGTAGACACTTGTATTACTACATTTTATACTGGTAATCAGTGCAACGCAAATATCGGTCCATATTATGCTCGGATTTCCCTTAGTCTCCTCTCGACCTTACGGTCTTCTGACTAGCCATTCTGTAAATGGTACACCACAGTTAGATACCTGTTTATTAGTCCAAAATAGTTAACTTTTTGGCTAGACTGATGCACCTGTGTGGGAATATCAAGCACATGCAATTTCCAGTTCCATGTAAACAAGCCGTCCAGCAGCCTAGAAGATGGCAGCAGTTTCTAAGCTGTTATTGACATGTGTCGATAATGCTGACCTCTAGGCTAGGATTTTCCTGTAGACACCATTGATTTGTAGGGCTCTGCCGAATTTCCGTGTAATTTGTAGTTTATTTGCATCAATTAACAACGCCAAATGCATGTTGAGATTGTGCGGCTGCTAGTTTATTGCCTTGTTGCTGCGAATTACCCTCGCTGCTCTCAAGGACTTAGATCACCGGATGTTAATATTGCAAAGGTCATCCTAAAATTACAAAAATGATATGTGCAGACACGAAAAACATATATTTATGGTCCATTTTACGGGGTCACTGGTATGCTTTGTTTAAAACTTGAGATAACTTTTCCCATGGGTTTAAAGCCAGTACGAGAATTGCATGAAATTACAAAAACAAATTATAAGGGTTCTTACAAATTATGATCATAACAAATAAAGAGAGCTTCTCCGTTCACCCTGCTAGTAACAGTGACTATAAAAGTCACACCTCAACATAAATCGGAGCTAGGAGCTGCCGCTATCACTGCCAAGCTTTTAGGTTCCCAGGCTCTGAACATCAGAGAAAACATGGCTGCTCTACGTTGTTCTTACACCAGTATGTTGCAGGCGTGCTTACTCACTTGAGTCACTTCTAACTTGCACCCGCTTTCTGCTCGAGACCAGAATATATTGTATACGGGTTTTATCAGGACACCGGCCACACCATGCTTCAAGCATTAGCGAACAGGCGTCTGTTTCACAAATCTGATACACAAATAAGTTATAAAACCGTTTTGTATGAACTTTTACTGTTACACAACTGTGATAGTCTACACAAACAAGTTGTAATACTATCACCGTGAGCGAAGAATATCTCTGTCCCTGCTATTGCTAACGTTGATTACAAAATATCTTTACAAACTTTTCATGCGAAACTTTCAAAATATTTACGTTAAAAGGAATCTCAAATTTCCTCCAGACAAATAACTTAATGTTTTTTTCTAGGAAGACAATGTAATTACTAATCATCGTGAGTTGGCAGCTGTGTGTGACATATTACAAGCAAGCATTAGTTACAATAATTGACATTTAGCTAATTGGATAGCAGAAGTTTCAGCACAAAGTCGTATCAAGTATAATAAAACACAAAAGTTTTAAAGGTCAACAGGAAAAGAATAAAAAACTGAAGTGAAGTTAGTTCAAGTTAGTTTCGATTACGGCATGTTACTAAACGTTGTCTTTTCGTACTGAGCTGTCTTGCCTATTTCAGGCATGCGGCATTATGCAAAACTTACTTTGCTTTTCCCTGTTAAGTTAAGCGCCACATACATCTTTCTCCAGGGCACGAGTACACGTGTCCAGGAAAAGAGCTTAATGTAGTCTATATTATAGATTAATGTCCCATCGCATTACAAAGAAAACAAAGTACAAAAGGTTAATATTCAATGTGACGAGTCCAGACGGTATGCAACAAAGGATTTGTTGCAGTTAGGTAATAATATACAATGGCTTCCATTCTTTTGTTTCTGAGATGCTTGTCAATGTTTTAACTTGAATAATCTCATCCAGTTTTCATAATGTCCCGTAATATTTTGTACAACATCACTGTCCTAATAGTCTGTTCCATGAGTAAAATAAAACATTCAGATTTCGAGTAGTCCTTACTGGTATTGTTATTCTTAATTTATTCCAGTGGCTCATTCGTCTTACTTGGCACTAATCACTTAAAGTGTCAAATTGCGAGCAATTTGGCTGATTATCTAAGTGCCAGCAAATAATGCAAGCACCCACATTGCGTCTCTTTATCTAAGAACTTTGTACGTGGCCACATTGGGTAATTTGATCAAACATAGTTAAATACGAACATTTCAAACACAGGGAGAACTAAAAACTGAAGTTAAAAGAATGTATTATTAACAGAATAAAATGTTCTGAGAAAAATTACATGGGAAAATGATTTCATAACAATATGAAGAAAAGATCTTATCATCGCTAAAATCCTCTCAAGGAAAGTCAGATTCCGAAACGATAGACAAGTACAGGTGACATTATGGTAATTGCATGGCAAACAATTCCTTTGGAAGAAGACCAAAAATGACCTCGAGTCGTCGGAAAACTGGTTTCTAATATTTACTTTAATCGAAGGATCTTTAATCTTCTAGTTTAGATAAAAGAACTATCGAACCAGTCGAAACCAGTCTAACAATTCAAGTACCAAAGTGCACATTCTTTCCAGCAGAAATTTCCCAATTTCCATCGATGGAACCACACGAAACGCTCGAACACTAGTATTTTCTTTAACTATAAATAATTAGTTTTTAACTGTCCAATGAAACTATTTATGACTGCAGAAAAGAAACGTGACTTTAAATAAAATTACAATATAATAGACTTTAGAAACGTGGGGATTCAGACAGTGCTTAAGTCTGGGAAAGGAGAGAATTCAACCAGGACTTTTCTTCGCAAGCAGTTGATTGATCAGGATATATTGCATAACGGTAAGTAAATGATTAAAGAAGTAAAGTCTCGTTACAAAAAGAGATGTTTCTTGTAGGTGTATTGTAACAAAGACGACTTTGCGATTGTTTTACAAAACGAAACGGTTAGGTCGATTGCACAGAAATCTTACTGTCAGCAGGATGCACCTCTCAGGAAAAAATATTCTTTGCGTGACGGACATTTAAGTCGCTTGTCCTTTTTATTGTCACCCTTTCGCTCTTTCACATAAACATTAATAAATATTTGTTAGGCCATTAATGTATTTCGATTCTGTAATATTTCCATACAGTATTTTGATACAACTATTCCGTGAGAAGTAAACATCCGTTATAATTTTCAAGAAATAAAAATCAGGTAACCAATACCCTTTCGCCATCCTTACGCATTTCCGAATACAGGCTAATCAATTCTCTGAAAGCAAATTGCCAGGAGGCTGCAGATATTCCGCAGTAGAAAAAGTTATTTTTATTGCCTGTGAGTATTTACTGAAATAAAAAATTGTATACAAAAGTGATGAATTAAATAACATTCGCTTTGTAAAAACGGATTTAGTCAACCTTCTGTATGCATTCTATCATATCAAATTGTCTGAGCTCGTCTCATTTTTGATAGGCATTGGTTCCTCAACAACATCAATTTAATGGTGGTACAACCATAAGTGTATTCCTCTATGTTAGATAGGTCTCATTTTATGGGTATGATCTTTGTAAATTATTTTAAAGCACAAGAAATTCGGTAGAAAAAGGTGTGTGTATATGTGTGCGCGCGAGCATTTTGCCCCCTTTCCCAAACGTTACTCTCCCAGTAAGTTATTAGTTGATAAAATATAAAATCCAAATATACTAACAAATGAAACGTGCTCTTTTCTCTTTAATTTTTCAAAAATATTTTCCAAATGTTCAAGTAGAGCAAGTTTCTACCCTCCATAGCCTAATACATACACGACCAGAGACCCGAAAACCAACACAGACGTCTCCCCGGGGAAATTAAATGATCTAGATGTTTTCGCTGTAGTATACTTGCTTCACCCAAACCGTGATTATTTTGAAAGGTCAAGAAATGTGACCTTCACTTTGTATCTTTTATCCTCACGCTTTAACATGCCCAAGCCACATTTCACAGATGATTAAATGTCGTGTTTTCTAATTACAGTACTATCTTAAGCATGATTTATTGCTTTAATAAAACATCAACTGCGTTTTTCTTAATCCTGTAAACTATTTTATGTGTTTCATGGCTCTGACACTTTCATATGCTTCTATCATACAAACAATTTAGCATCTGAGCTCTTTCCGTACAAACAAGCCGTTTTTCTTACCACGAAATGGTGTAGTTGCCAAATGAAACAATGTAGCTACTGCAACATCTGCAAGCTCTCTTTTAACAAATCAAGTGAAGGGCAAAATCACAAATACAATCTGAGAATTTCATTCTTAATCGCTATTCACTTTAAAACAGGAGTGTTTGTTTTAGAAGACTCTGTGTCCTTGTGGTTAAAGAACTCTGAGAAAATGGATCAATAGATGTTACTTGGAGTTGAGGGTATATCAGGTGTACTGGTTGTAATCTAATTGACCTGCTTCCAAAATAATCTGTGCTCTTCGGTAACCGCCTTGTTTTGGCTCCTTTTGCTTTCTCCACATCAATAGGATCAATTTTCACTAATTAGGTGTCGTTTTTCTGGAATGAATTGGCATTCTTGTGTAACAACGAAGATTCGCATAATGCTTTTGTTCGTATCAATAGCACTGCATGCAATTCTTTTGCACCGAAAGGTTCCCAAATTAATATTATTTTCCTGAGGGTTACAAACCAAAAAGATCCAAATTATGAAAACCAATCAAAATCTCCATACGCAGCTTTCAAAAACATTTAACAAAATAATACGAAGAACCGAATGACAGTATCAATGGAACAAGTGCAACATGAAGTACAACGAAAATCCCCAATTTAGGATGCATGATGAAATACATCGGGGTATAATCAAATAGTGAGATTCTAGAAATGGCTTTTTCTAAAATTAAGTAGATTCTCCAAGAATCTTAATTCAGTTATCTTTCATGTTGATGCGTAATTTAATGACATTAAGACAAATTTTCTGTCTTTATTGTTAACGGTATGGTTTCAATTCGATGTTTTGAAGCTGCACTTTAGGTGCTTAACGTTCGTTCAGATTTCTATTCAGTCCTCTCCTAGACCTGAATTCCCTGCATTCAGAATCACACATAAGTACTTCATCAAAACTGACTGAAACACTGTAAAATTGAACAAGTATAATTAAACGCAGCTCACCAAAAATGAGTGGTTCAAGTTGACTTAAGGAGTGCAATATAATAAAATTAATATCAACATCTATTAACATCTTTAACAACATCCGTTATTTAGCTATATATTCGTTAACCAAATTATTAATGTGATATGTTTTAGGTTGAAAATACGGAAAGAAAAATACAAAAATTAAATTAGACCACGAACTTATGAAATCTTTTAACCTTGTACATCCGTTACTCCGTTATCGTACCCAGATATCTGAGGATGCAACATGACATTTACTGCACCAGAGTATTTTCTTTGTAGAAAACATCAAAGCAGCATCTACACAGGATGAGTAGAAAGGACATTTGTGATAATAACTTTCGAGTGACACATGGGCAACAAACGGACTTCAATGTTCTTTTTTCAGTCTAGATTCTTTCTAATTATTGCAATGTAAGTTAGTGAACAACTTAGGTTTACAAGTCTTACCAACTATTGGTTTCATTAATTAATGCTGATGCTGTGTACGTAGATATATACTACGCGCACGGGTTTGATAGCTTGACCCTACATGTTATTACTTAATCTGCTGTAAAATGCAGATCATAACATAGACTATCACAGACTCCGTTATTCAAACCCTCTTCAAAAGCTACAAAACAATTCAAGACGCACAGTGATTTACGACCACATTTATCCGAATCCCTTTTGCTGCAGTATGTTGACCCTACCATTACTGCAAGAGAAGAAAGATTAATGTTCTTCTGTCAAATCAGATAACAAAGCAATAATAGAGTTGTGCCCATCCAGTATTTCTTTGTCACAGGATTGCAGAAACAGGAACACAAAATGAAAAGTTCGGATAGAGTTAGACTGTATTGCAACACTTACCAATGGTTAGCCAGCTAAGCAAGTATCGCGGTGAGCGACATTTTAAACGCTCACGCTTATACAAGTTGGTCTTGAAAACTTCGTTCTCAGCCATTTTGTTTGTTTCAATTTTGGCTCATCTCAACTTAAACCGATCTCTTAAACTGGCTAAAGAACTGATGCTAGAGTCAATAAAAAATCAAATGAAATCAAATATATATACAAGACACTACTATCTGCCAGCATTCTCCTCATAGATCTCTCACTAAATATCTCCGAACGCACCATATCCAATGTAATTTCCATTCCAAATTTTGTCACAAGTGTACCATGTTCTCTCTAAAGGTATTGACCCCAATATTTGTAATAACGATGCAAAATACTGTAGCTGTGTAATTCTGACTATCTTCCTGAAATCCAAACAAATGATGTAGTGGAGATAGATTGATGTTTCATGTAACCACACCATCGAGTCCGTAACGTCTAATCTTCACCCAGGGGACAGATCAGCTGCAATTTACTCATTCATGGATGTAACTGCTGTAAATAGTGCAATTCAACATACAGTAACATTTTTTAAATCATTTTGATGAAAACATATTCAGCCACAATATGTCTATTGTTTGGTGTTTGTAAAATTTATACTTGTGCAGTAAAGTAAGATAAGATCCCAATAGTGGATTTAAAATTTTCTTCAAAGGGGGAAGGGCTAAAATGGCGGCCAAACATGGTTTATCAGGGGCCAGGGGGCCAAGATCCCCAAAGTCCCCTCCAGATTCATTTCTCTGGCATCATTTTTTACGTGTAGACAGTTAGTTAACTCTTTAAGCCTCCATGAATGATCTATTTTTCAGCAGGTAACACAAAAGCCAGAACCAATCTCACACTGCCATTCAAATGGAACATAATATTGCACTCAATGATATCATCAGAAATTAGAAGCCGATATGAAGCACAAGAGCCGCTTGAAGTTAAATTCTCATGAACTATGTAATTTCGTTTTGACGTGTCATCTCCTAATTCCAATACCATGTTTTGCCTGGAATAAAAGGTTTTAAAGATATTTTCACAGAGCAGTCATAAAGATTGTAGCACAGATTTATTCACCTGATACACAGCCAAACTTAACAGTTTTGTTTATTGGTTCACAGCTAATATTTATAAAGGTAAGATCGTCATAAAAGTGAAAACATCCTGCCTAAAACTATTATTTTTAAATTATCGTTCACCCTACTGTCTACGGTTGCCTGAAACCACAGGCCTTTGCTGCTAATGGGCCTTTTCAACACTATTTTTAAAGGAGTGGACCCAAATATTCATCACGTTTCATCAATCATTTGCCTGAAACTGGAAACACCAGTAGGGTTTTTATTAAATGAATAAAAATATTAAATGAATAAAAATATTAAATGAAATGCAAACATTTCACGTTTCATTGAAAAGTAACCATCAAATTTGGTGTCGACTAGCATCAATCGGTATGTGAGGCGGAGTGAATGCACAGAGTAAGCGAAAGCTTCGTATTCGTTCCATAATGTTTTTATTCCCTTCACATCACTTTAGGAACATTCTGGTTACAGTTTAATAACATCTGATAACAGCTGAGGCAGATATGACATGAATTACTCTGCCAAAGATAAAATAAAAGCAGACATGAGAACGGTAACACAACAGATATTGAGCAGAAACTGTACTGTTTCCAGCTACATTACAGTAGATGAACGCGATTTACATGCAATTTGGCATGAAATATGGGCTGAACG
>JBCAUI010461061.1:0-13811 GCA_038406195.1 Haplosyllis anthogorgicola
GATTTCAAGAAATAGTTTATTATCAATATTATGGCCATCAATTAGGCAGGGAATTAGGCAGGGAAAATTTGGAAAAAACTTGTTTATTTGATATTATGCGGTTGGCCTTGTTATTGTAGATCAGACACACACGTGGAGAATCTAGTTTTTATCTAAACTATGACTATGGATGACCTATATCTGTTCGCCATTGATGTTCTTACTTTCGATGCAAATGTATAACTGCGAATGAAACAATAAAAAGACAATCACAGATTGCAAAGCCAGTGCTGTATTGCCGTATGGTATCCTAAAAGCTACTCCATCTGTCTCAACATCACAAATTCGGAAAAGTTTTTTGCATTTCTCACAAATCTCGATCGGATGCATGAAGCCAGTCCCCTTGGGCACTGGCTTAATCATGAAGCAGTTGAATGAATTGTCATGGGAGGTGAATAATAGTGAATTCGCGAGGAATTCATGTTACAGTGCCTGTAATTCTATCAGTTTGGCTATTTATGCCTCACAATAGCACAGCGTAAAATTGTATTGTTCCAAAGCTGATAGGATTTTCATCCCCTGCTCATCCTATTTAGATACTTTATCTTCAATACGTATTCATTTACGTTGAAGCATGAGGTCGTCCAAGATTCTTGGCAACTTGGGGGAGTTAACGTCTGCGAGTAGACGAACACTAAATAAGTAACATTTTGACTCATTTATAGGCAGTGTCCTTATATCAACTTGATTCAAACCAAAGATACGCAAATTAATGCAATATTTGTTATTCAATCAATGGCAATTGAATTCTTGATTCCCACGAGGCTAGTAAATATTGGATACGAATGCAAATTCAGAAAGAGTCAATTTCAAATTTTATTTATTGCTGTTCAAGAGGAAGTCATAACAACATATCTTACTTTCTTTAGACACAATCCATTTAATTTTCTACAGTTTGCTTAGACTAACAAAAACGGGGTGTATTTGAGTAAAGCAGTCCTAGAAAATTCAAAGAATTATTGAGAGATGGAAAGACTTTGATTGCAAGAAAAGCAGGAGGGTATTTTTGCGAACTACCCTTATAGAGAAACCAACCAATCACTCCGCTACAGTAATATTCGTATCTCAGCACTATTGCCGTGTCTGAGAAAGAAACTGAAAGAAAGCACGTGCCGAATTTCTTAAGAAAAATATCCTCTTTCAAAAATCATAGTATTAGATGTTAATGTATTCACTTACAATTGAAGCCAAGAAGATCAAATTTACCAACATGTTGAAGTAATGAGCCTGGAGATATGATAGTAAATGTTAAGTATGAGCAATGGTTTGTGTTTGATTTACACATACCGGAAAGGTTAGGCGTGCGATAGCTAAGGACATGTAACCTTCTTCGGGTTGAAAGACAGTTGTATCGCAAATAACACTATTGACTTAAATGAAGGGCGTGAAGGGCAGATTTGCATGGCTTTCACAGGATACTCATTCACAGAGGTCGAAATAATTAATTTTGTATTCACTTAAAATACTAGTGTACACCTAAGATCTGTAGCTGACTGCCCTATGCTCCAGTACACAAAATCACATCAGAACATCAACACGGTAACTTGTGTGAGTTCTCTTATGTACCTTTATCGGGGAAGTGAAATTGTATGCCGTTTAAAATAATTGTAAATGGCGTACCATGTCCAGTTGTCATACATTTATAGTTTTTCGTGAAACTGAATGTGTGAGGTGAATTTTACACTTTAAATGGATCTCACCTGTTAATACAGTACATACAAATGAAGTATAAAAATCAATTGCATCTACAAAAGATATGAGCCCCAATTTTTTTCTTCAAATCGTAAGCGGGTGTACTACATAAATATATTTTGGATGAAATTTCCTGAACTAATGGTGAAACTACACATAGATCTAATTCATCATGTTTAATAGGTTCATCAATATGTGAGATCCTTTTAAAATATGTAAATCTGACAAGCAAATGCAGATTTTGACATAATGTTAAAACATTAATGGTACACCATTTAAGATGGTATTGAATGGTGTACCAAAGGGTCATTTTCGACAAATCGTTTCCCTACCCTGCTTATGTACACGTCTGAAGGGACTTTTGTGTAATGATTTGCAGCACAGCGATCTTACATGAAATCAAGTTGAGAAGGATATTTTCTCGACAAAAGTACAAAGCAAAAAGTTCCAACTTGCGTGAAGGCGAGGAGATTCTTGTCTGAAACATGTATGGTCATTTCCGTTTTTCTTACATAAATGCAGTCTATTAATTATCCAAAAATTGCAACTGAATTATTGTTAAGTGGTCCTGCGGGAGAAAAGCGTCTGGACTACGACAAACACAACAGTCACTTGCCGAGATTAGATCCACGTTTGATGTCCAGATCTCATTACGATAATACAAAAGAACTGTCATCTTCATATCTGTATTCATCTCCACTCGCAGTGGTGTGCTAAAGCTACTGTAAGACGTGGAAAAATTGCAAGATATTTAATTAAGAGATTTTGCTGCTGTAAGTGAAGTTGAATTATCTGACTCCTTAATATCGAGTAGTCTATATTTTTGTCTATTTTTTTTTTGTCAGAGCATCTAGGCCATTAGCTTTCAGGCAATGTTGATACGTCAACGTTCAAAAAGTTGAATGAAGCAGGTAATGGCATTTAGTGTAATAAGGACTCCAACCTCTGGTAACCTTTGTATAGCTTGTACAAAACTTAAATGACACATTTTGTATACCTTATTGCTGTGCAATGTTTCATTTTCAATTTCACTACCAGCATGTCACGACAAAACCGCATTAACCGTATCTGTTGCGATGTTAAATCTGGTTTATCGACATTTTGTTAACACATTTATTATGATTGAGGTAATGATCAAATGTGGAAGATCATAAACAAACGTTTTTTATCGCATCTGTGTCAAGTACAGTGACACTGGCAATCCGTATTGTGTAAAATTTAAATTAAATACCAGTTCCGATAACATTTAAAAATGGAGACTACAACGATGCAAAATATATATCACTTGAAACCCTAATACAGTTATCACAAATCTTTTGATGTTTAACACTTTAATCAATTGCATTTTATGGAATTCCAAAAGAAAACCGCCAAAAAACCGCACTTGGTATTTATACAAGACTTCTTTGGTAACGTTCTTAGTTAAAGCAGAAAAATGTACCACTTACGAAAGATACACAATTAACATTCAAAGAAGTCATCATAAAACCAATCAAGAGAACAAAAGACTGTTCAGTATTGTACGTCAAAGCCACAGAGTCATTCTCGGCTGTAAAGCGTTACTTCTCTCCTAAATTACGTCTATTTGAGGTTCTTTGTTACCAAGGGTAACAACGAGAATTATCCTAGCGGCTAAAGAGTCTATCGCTAGAAGAGTGATTAGCATGTACCGGCAGGTCTCCAGCCAATGAACAAGTTTGAACAGAGTTTACAGCGGTGCACCCTGACCTTTCCCATCTTACAGGTTCTCGGTGCTTTTTTTTTAGCTCATGGATGATTTAGGTTACCCATCAAAGTAGTCTATCGACGCATGCGCGATAGACTAATAATAGAGTACGTGTGATCATGGACGTGTATACTTGAGGATACAGGGTATGGTCTCCTATCAATGCATATGAAATGGCCTCTTTGGAATAACATCTGAAAATAGAATTACCCAATGAAATCTGATAAGGAGACCTATGGTAATTAGTAGTTTGATGGATGTTGTACTATTTAATCAATATTCTCGTGGTCCTGGTTTCTCTTCAAGTAAATTGAATATTCTGTTACTGGAATAAATCACAAAAAGGCCAAGACGCTGTAGATACGGAATTTTCATTTTCTTTAATGATTAATTCAACAACGCGACACAACAAGCTGTCAATTAGCTTCAAAAGATTTCATTCAATTATCTCCATATGTTACTAAGCTGACAACCATTTACGTGTATTTTAATTTCAAATTTCTTCTCAGGAATTGTCTTCTGTTATTAATCATTTGCAGTTTGTCTGTTAAGTTAGAAGATTCTACTCCGGTTATTGGACAACATTGTCTACTTATTTGATGTTGAATCTCCCGTTGTTTTAAAGCGAAATACGTCAAAGGGAAACGAGAAAGAAGTAGATTTATGTTAATCTTTATAATATCATAGAACTAAGAGAGTTTAAAACCACGTCTTTAGAAAACGTAAATTACATTGGGAACTTTTCCAGCCTTTGGTTAAATATCGAACGTCAACCGCCTAAGGGATCACGTTCCCGGTAGTACAAGTTAAGCGTCCCCATTAGGCCACAGTGAGGTTCTGATGTATTCTGATACTACTACGTGCCGAATGTAAATGTCATATTCGGTTGCCGGTTTGTTCTTTCAAACGAATATTCGTTCTTATTTGGTTTTGAACATAAGGCTGCTTACCAGACGCCTGTTCCTCAAGATTATTTTCTATGACAAATGACAACAATCATGGTACAGACAGTCAACGATAATTTTGAATGATCTTTGGCAGTTTCATGCCTGCATGTGGATGCATCAGAAAAATTAACGGTCTTGGTATTGCAATTTGATATACTTTGATGACCTTATATCTGTAACAAATCAAGAAAATAATGTCGTTTGGGAACCTTAGGGAACTATAAAACTCCACAGTGGTTTCAATAATTAAACCAAATGTCCGAATTTTCCATTGCCACAACCGAATGTGTGTAAAACAAACGGTAGAACCGAATAAGGATACCGAAACTCATCTCTACTGGCAATGTTTTCCAAGTAGTCATTACCAAATCAACACAGTAAATTGTTTCGCTATTAGGTTGCAGGTTTATTCAAATATTCTTCAACAAATATAGACAATAACATGTATTTCTAACAGACATACAAATAAAAAGGGTTAATCCCATAAATACAATACATACGATCCATTAGACAGGTTGGATTTGCAAAGTAAAAGCTGATATCGTACGTGAACTACACATTTAGCTTTATGCATATTTTCATTCCATGAACATTTATATACATAATACGCATGTGTGTACAGGTATTTCGGACTAAACGTACAAGTCTGGGACATTCCCTCCAGAGTTTATAAACAAAACGGCAGTTTAAACTTCCAACTACCAAATACACGATCTAAAATCTACTAAGAAAACATTTTCAAACTTATTATAATGTTTGTGACAAGTTGTGTAAAAACTGCAGGCAGAAATTTGTTAGCTTGTGCATAGAGAATATGGTTGTCAACGAATCGATCTTGTTCAAATTTATAAGTAGTTCGATTCACGGGAATTTTCTACACCTGGATGTAGAATTATTCATGGGTTATTGTTTTGTAATTTTTCTGGCTGTAACATTTGTATCAAGACCTTATGTAAAAATCAAAAGAATGAATACATAGACCTTCTGATTTTGTGTACATTTAAGTTAACCCAATCACTTTAACGGTAAATTTATATAGTACAGTGCATCCCACTTAACTCGAACCTCAAGGGAAATCCGAAAAAAGTTCGAGATAATCAGCAGTTCGACTTATTGAGTCAAAAATGAATAGAAAATCTGATGAAGTGATATTTCAAAAGGTTCGAGTTACGCCGAAAAACGAGTTATCCGTGTTCGAGTTAAGCGAGGTGCACTGTAGTTGCATTATTGCATAGATGACTAATCTAGTAGTCTAGAAATCGGAAAAGTCAGAATCCAGTGGACAGCACCTGCAGCTACGACGAAATGTGAAACAATTAACAATGAAATGGCGCAATTGATTTACAGTTAAGACAGGTCCAGTATTACACTGTCAATAAATAATAGCAATAAAAACAACATGTACATGACTAAGAGACTAAGACTTGGCTAAGAGTAAATTCCCTATTATATTGGTGTCCCATCCAATTTAGATCTTACTGGCACACACTGCGCAGTAATGGATTGGTGTGGTTCCTTTTATTAAGTTTAATTTTTTTGCATTATTAATTTTAAGCACCTTAGGCAAAAGACAAGATTTGGACAACAATGTTATCGGAACTTAAAATAATTCGTTTATAAAACCATTGTCCTGTTTGTGACTCTAAACTCCGAAATACATTATTACATAAATCACTCTGCAAGCAATTATAATTTGTGACAGATAAGTTAACATGTGTTCTGTATAAGATCCAAAGGTACTCTCACTTCATATACTGTGACTTCAAATTACCGATGAACCAATCTCATGATCTGAAAAAAAAGGAGAAAAATCAGAACAATGCAGTGAAATATGTTAGGGATTAAAAGTTTATTCCATAGGAAGTTTTTACTGGCAATTATTTTTCAAAATTTAACAGACATGTTGTTGGCTTACCCAGAATGTTGAGTTTACAGAGGGGACAGGTACGACTCTTAATTAGCCACGGGTCAACACAGCGCGCGTGGTACTCGTGAAAACAGGGAAGCACTCGTATTCGCTGAAATAAGAAGTGACACTTAAAAAAAGATTCAATAAGAGAGGGAAATGCCAAAGCTGTTGTGTCATCTGTGCCGATCTCAAGATGGCGCAATAATTACCGGTACATGTCTGCACACTGTCGTAAGTATGAAAAAGGTGATTTTATTTCATTTAAACTAGTTGATCATTGTTAAACTATGGAACAGGAAATTTGGTGCACTGCTATCATTATAATAAACTGAACAGTATTACGGTTTCATTAATGGGACGTTTACAGCTCACTATACATGTACAGCAAAACTCCCCATTTACAGCCACTCCTGGTTTACGGCCATGTTGGCTCGAAATATTTTCTTCAAACTGTAGCAAAGCGCTTTCCTATTTTACCGCCACTCCTAAGAAACAGCCAAATGTAATGGGCAAAAGAGGTGTCCTTAAATGAAGAGTTTTACTGTGTGTGAGAAATAAACAATTCTTACTTGTTTCAAGTAGAACTGATCGAGACACACGGCGCACATGTCAGTGGTTGATTTGGAACGTGACGCAGCACTGGGTGCTCTCGTTGGCGAGTGGTTGGGACTGTGCTGTGAGATTTTGTAGCGTTTAATAGTCATCACAGATAATGCCTGGTAAGCAAGTCTTCGCAATGATTGCTGAAATGGAGAATAGACAAGATATTAGATGACCTTTTACAGGTTGCAATATTTATCCCTCAGCATGTGAAGCCATCGCTAAGGTATAGCAATCATTCGGTAATAAGAGTCATATCCACAGCTTATCAGGGTGACAAGGGTCCGTAACGTTCAGGGCCATCACCACCTGTGTTTAATACAGAAGAACCTGCTTTGAGGGGTCATCCTTACTCCCAGTATAAGTTGGCCGTAAGTGACAGGTAGCCTCACAAATGGCAATGGTTTTAATGATTTACCTACATGAAAATATAAGAAGAAACCCTACATATTGACCGTAATTGCCAAGTGGCTGCACATAGCAGTGACTTGTTAAAACAGGTTCTACTGTACATTCAGAACAATTCTGTGCAGGGCCTCTTTCTATCTGTTGGCATTATATTCAGCAAAAGAATATTGATATCCATACATTTTATTACATAAGGGAGTAACTCACTTCAACATGTTCGGCGTATGGATTAAAATCATCCGGTCCACCTCCATGCTTTGACTTCAGCACGAGAATGAGTAGAATCATAGACAGTGCCGAGAAAAAGTACTGCCAGAAGTGTCCAGGGTCTGCCTGAATGTGTAAAAGGTATTATGCATTTAGTTTGTAAAATTGCCTGTTGTTGTTAAAATTACATTAATTTCCCTTGAGTTTAGCTGTTTTACTTTGATCATTCTAGTAGAATTGTATACATTTTCTATTTTGCTATTTGCCATACTGAGGTTATAAGGGTGTGAAACAGAGTTTGTGTAACATTTAAAAAGTGGTTGACCAGTGGCGGATCCAGGATTTCTTCTGGGGGGGGGGTGCCAACCGAATTTTCACCTATTTTCGCACAAAAATCCAGAAAAACTGCATGAAAATGAAGAAATTTTGGGCCGTAGGGGGGGGTGGGCGCCTCCCGTGCCCCCCCCTAGATCCACCCTTGGGTTGATAATGAAATCTGTCAGAAGATGTGTCTTTTACCTTACTGTAGCCCTCTTTTCCCAGGCATACAACACCTTCCCACTCATTGTACGCACTCACTCCACTAGAACGACCGCAAGTCGTCCACAGGGTCAGTGTTGTCACTTTCTGAATATTCAAAAGGATAAACGTTTATTAATTTAGGAACTTACTCTTTTAGGAAACTGTCAAATAACTGCACGCTTTAACTTAAATTGAAAAAATATATAAGTCCATAAGATTGACTAACCTGCAGTTCATAGAAGGTTTGATTGTAGATTAATTTTACCCGTAATTTGATTTTACTGAAAGAAAAAGAATATAACTAGTCTAACATATTGAGAACATAAGTCAAGATTGAAAAATTCATTTGAATTACTTTTTGAAATGCATGCATATAAAATGTATTTTTTAATTGCATAGATAATATTTCTGCTGTATATCTTGATCCCATATTTGTGTTCTCAGCACTTTTCATTTTTCTTCACCAGTTGTAGCATATCATGAAGCTGCGTAGCAACACACGGGAGCTGATGTGACTGCCTACGATTTATTGAGCAACATCGACACTCATACCAACCCCGTCTACTGCCACATTCTGGTTTGTCGCAAGGCACAGTTTTCCGTTTAATTGCACAGTTACGTCACACAAATCCTGGTCACCATATCCAACTTGAGTATCGACTAGTCAGCACGGCTAATTCATACAACGGCAGCAGTAAAAGTTCAAAGTAAACAAAAGAAAGAACTTGTATTACCTAGCTATGGCAGTGAGTATAGCTGTCACGTTTTCCACCTCCTGTATTAGCACCACTGGTTTTGAGAACAGCTGTGCAATGTCAAGCTGAAAAATGACAAACAAGTTAAATTTATGCAAATAGAATGTTGCATTTTTAGTACTATAACAGCGTATGGAAAACGTTATGTCATGTTCGTAATCGGGTGATACAAACCTCTTTTACAATTCTTGGGTTCAGTGTAAGGATGATAATTGCCGATGCACCAAGCATCATAGCCTTCTGTACCTGGAATATAGATAGCACAATACATGTATAATGTAAGTAAATACAACTTTATACGAAATGCTGACTCATAATTTTGTTAAAGTCCATTCACAAATCTTTTACTCAATGTCCGCACATTCTTTTGATGGCAATTTGTTATGTTCTAAAGCTTGTTGGGAAGTTGCTCAGCCATCGTGAAATCTTGGGAGAATACATGAAATATCTTTAAATTGCGCATAAATATCCAGAATGTAAACATACCCTGTCTAATACAGAAGGACAGTCGCTCGTGTTAGTTCCCTGTGCGTGACTGTGCTGTGGGTAGTTGAGGACAGCGATCCAGTCAGACTTGGGACGTGAGGCCAGATGTTCTTCATCGTTGCCACCGCATTCTCCTTCCACCATCTGGAATGCCAATTTCAAAACAAATCTATCAATATCTATTTAATAAAACCAGGCAGATTTATACGACTGCCTTTAAAGCCCACTTATATGTCGTCATCTGATTCTCTTAAACCGAGATACGTACGGATAAATAGTGCATGCCAGGTCTTTACTTACAGAATGAAGTTCGCCTTGCGCCTTCTTGATGTCTCCCACCTTGGCATAAGAACCCTTGATGTGTTTGATGGTGTCATCAAATCCAGGTTTTGGCTTTTCATTCTGAAAACGAGAAGTGACCTGACGGAGCACTGACCCTCATGCTATATTTAGAGTATGACTTTTCACAGAATTGTCTGAAATGCCCAGAAATGCATTTTCCACAGTCCAGAGGGGGATTGGGGGTGGTGTGTGTGGGGGGGTTCCGTGTCAGCCATATTGGGGACTTAGTCCTTGGCAAGGATGGATCAGGGTGGCACAACACCCTTTATGGTGCAGAATGCCATGCCAAGGGATCACATGGCAGCCTTTAGCCATCTTGGGGTCTTGTAGTGGACATCCAGGGGTACCTGGCCACGAAAACCATTTTGGCTTCCGTTTCGGCCGCGCTGGGACCCTAGCACGGGGGGGGAGGAAATCAATATCCAAATTATATATTATTGTACCTGTAGATAAAAGGATCGTGTTACCAAAGCGAATAATTTGTTACTTTGTTATTAACTTAACATTCTGTTTCGCAGAACAACAGACACAAATAAAAATGATGTCATAAAGCACATTGAAGATCACATTAAGGAGACTGAGGATGAAATAGAGAAGACAAAACAATTACTTTCCCAGAATTTGAGTACAGAAGAGAGTGCTGGACTGAGTAGAAAGATGAAGGAGACTGAAGACAGGCTGTGGAATCTAAAAGTGAAAATATCACAGAAAACTAAGCAATGGGTCGGAAAAGAAGAAAGTCCGTGTTGAAATCACTTCCGAACTCAATGTTCCTGCATGTGTTCTTTTTGACATTTTCCTCGGAGTCATTTGTTAGACGTGTGTAAAGAGGATCTCTTCAATTACTCAAGAAACCAGCCATGTTTTATGAAAACTGTAGATTCTTGCAATATAATTTGACTCAACTACTGTCATGTGGACTTAAATATTGATTCGAAACCAACGATGTCTACCGACCTTAAAAACAACAATTGATTACAATATTTTAAACAAAATGTAAACAAAGTCATCTCATCCTTCATCCTCTTCTTTAATAGCAATTCCTCATTACAGATCAACCCAATTAACATTTAACCCTTTAAGCACCGGCAAATATGGCAAAAATAGCCTGTTTCAGAGCTAGCTTGACGGTGCATGGTTTGTGGAGCCACTCACTCCCTTCCAAAAATTTTTCGATTGATTTGGTCTGTATTTTGGGGATAATGTGCCTTCAGTGTTATGCACTGAATTTGCCACAATTTCAATGCTGTTCTTTGCCATAGCTGAAAATGGGTCCTCTACAGCAGTCTAAATGGAGTCCAAAAGGGATTTTCAGACAACTTTGAGGGGCGAGGACAGATTTGATACTGGCCCCCAAGCCCCGATTCATGGGTCACCTGGAGTACCAGGTGGTACTCAAGCTAGACAAAAGTTGACCTCTGATTTAAAGCCTGGAAATAAGGCCAAAAACACTAAAATTCAATGAGATTCAGGGAGATGAAAGGAGTGTTGGGGGGTTCAGGGGGGAGGAACACTGTTACAAAATGTTAAAAAATTTTATTAAAATTCAATTTCCTATTGAATGCACTCATTTCCAGGGCTCTAGGATCAATAGCAAGCTCAGGAGGAGCTCCAGAAGGTGGTAGGGGGTAAACTTTAGCCTATAGTGTCGCTGCAACACCATAGGGAGCTTAAAGGGTTAATGCACAACAAATGTGAAGACGAGCGTTAAAGGTGCATCAAGGGTTATGTTGTTTATTATGTAATGCTGATCTGGTAGCGTTACCCAATAACAACATAACGCTACTCTTAACACTCATCTT
Source organism: Haplosyllis anthogorgicola (assembly GCA_038406195.1). Taxonomy (NCBI): domain Eukaryota; kingdom Metazoa; phylum Annelida; class Polychaeta; order Phyllodocida; family Syllidae; genus Haplosyllis; species Haplosyllis anthogorgicola. The sequence continues at coordinate 11,436 of JBCAUI010461061.1, forward strand.
AACGCACCAATTTCTTGGAAATGGATCCGTTCAAGTTTGGAAGTGTTGTTTATTAAGTTTATGATAACGCGCTGCATGTATCTATCAGCCATGCACTCACAGAAACGATTTCGTGTGTGCCCAATTCGCCAAGAAGTAGTTTTATTAACACCAGTCCCCAGATAATTCAAAAAAATTTGATGTATAATCTCCGATTTAATTAAATGATTTGCCAAATTATCTGAGTAAAATAACAGTTAAATGTGAAGTGAGGCAGAAATTGTGATGGAATTATCAATGATATCGATTTATCCGACATCGAATTGTCTGGAAACAAGTGTACTCTTGACTGGATTTTGGGCATGAAGGGTCTGGTATTTAGCTTAGCAGAAGAACTATTTTAACCAATTAACAGTTTGAGGCAGAAATGTGTGTTATCGCTTTTTATCATTGTATGTATCTTCGAGAAAAGCTGGACTGTTTTCCGTATTTTCGATATCTTATTTATGTCATTACAGTGAAACCTGTCATTTACGACCACCTGTCATTTATAACCATATATTACAGGACCAAAATTATAATTTCAATTCCTATCAACCTGTTTTAAGACCACCTGTTATTTACAACCATAAAATTGGTTCCAAAGGGTGGTTATAAATGACAGGTTTCACCCTACTCATTTGGATTACATTGCGCTGGCTCGACTTTCTAAGTGTAGTCTAAACATTTAAATTACCAACAGACTGTTTTCATATTGGGTGAATTTATTTGGATGGCCTTAACATGGCCCAGGCCACGAATCATGGCCCGAGGGTCTGAGGGTGGGCCATTTCAGGGCCACTGTGATGTACGCATACATTTATTTGATTTGATGGCCCTGGCTATGTTTTGGCTGTCCAAATAAATACACCCAATCACAAAGGCTTGTCAAGATTAGCAATTTCAGGTCATCTGGCGTTTACAAGGTTGGTTTAGGCGTTTACAAGTTAACGTTGCCAGCTTACGTAGGAAAATGGAAATGCCAAGCAGAGCCGCTTATCCAAACTTCTGTGGTTATGAAAACGGGCTGTAGGGATTTTTCATATTTAAGCATTTTTCGCAATTTACATAATTGAGTTTTTTTAAAGATAATTTAAAGCATAGTCTCATAATTGCTGTAAAAAAATATTTATTTACATATAAACAGATCGCAGATTTACAGCAACGTTTACTTACTCGCTTAAATGTGTTCAGGATTAGCCTATTCTGGATAACGCTTGTACACTTCTCTTTAAATGTTTTCAAAGGTCTGAATAAAATGTTCTACATATACAGGTTTATACTTTTATTTTTGGTACTTGTCCAGCAAATGAACCATTCACAAAAATAAAATAGCTGTTTTCAGCGACACTTAACATTTCTCAATTACAAGAACTGTAAAAGAAAGGGTGTCTATCAAAACAGGGCTCAACTGGCTTCATCTTGGTTTAAAGAATCTTGAGAACCGTTCTCTAATTTTTCTTGAATATAAATATCGCGGGTCGTCATTACAATAACAAGAAAAACATACACAACTGAACACCAGAGGTGAACAGCAATGAAGGACATTTCAGCTAACTGTGATACCGCCTAAAATATCATTCTTCGGCATAAGTGATACGAATGTATTTGTACTATGGCACTTTCTGCGCTTCTTCATAAACTAAACAATGTAATCTTAAGCCAATGAGGATAACGCTCACGGGAAGCTCAACACATGCTAAACGCACCAAAATCAGCGTGCTTTAGGTTAGAAAATTATAAATGTCAATAAAATCAAAGGCTAAATATTGGAAAATTCGTGAAGAGGAAAATTTGTATTTCTGCTTCATAAATGATTGTTAAAACATTTTTTTCAACTGCCGTTCACACAATGTTTCGTCAACACAACATAATACTGCATTTACAGCGTGTTTTCATAACCATAAATGTTTGACCAGTAAAGCCTTTTACACCTAATTTTGCATTGACCATATCATTTTCATAACCAAGTAGCTTAACATTGTCCAGGAAACTGCCACGGTTGAGTCACTTATTGCAAATGTTATCTTGAAAGCGTTGACGCAAATTCCTTAACAACATAGTGGGTAAACGCCAAGCATTTACGCCTGTGAAAACATACTGGAAATGTCTCCTTATTCAAGAACACATTACAGATACCAAGCTTCAAACTTGCGCCAGTGTTTCCGCTACTTTTCAAATCTGTGGGTCATTTTGTCCCGGATCCCTTATTTTTGCAGGACATATCCTCAGTTATGAGGGACATACACTCGTCCCCGGATATATCGACATTTTTGGTACAGAAAAATGGCATCGATATAAGTGGGATATCGATATAAGCGGAACAAATATCTACATATTTTAATTTGACTGACTGCA